>OX578283.1:68694474-68995077 GCA_951217055.1 Gerris lacustris
ACTAAATCCTATTATAATAATTAGCTATCCTATTATAATTAGATCCAATTATTATATTATTAGCTGTAATTCAGCGTTACAGACTTTTATAAATTATGCAAATAGCTACTAGAAATACATATTATTAGAATAAAAATAAAAACTAACTGCAATCGTATGATATTAGCTCATTAAATTAATCAATTCAACACACAACAAATGTATATAAAACAGCAGTTTTCTGCTTTATAAACTATTATTATCATTAGTACAACTGACTATTATCATTAAGAAACTGATAATAATAATAATGCAATCTGTAAACTAATTTTAAATATTAATTAGGAATATTTTATAGCAAGACGCTTGCTTTAATTATACAAATAATGAATTTCTTTTAATTTTGCCTTAACTCTGCTAGGTGCAAACAGTTCGTTACTTTTAATTTTGTCTCTTTTCTAACTCCGTCATGTATAAGTAGTTAGCAATGTATACGTACTTAGCAGTGTGATTTTATAATTTATATTTAATGAAAAATGTAAGGAACTTCGTTCCTACCGGGTGTCCCGCGACACCACACGATTGTTTGCAATATTCTAGCGTAGAATTCGAAGTCCAAATATTCTAGAGTAGAAATATAGTTGTTATATTTAGTAAAATATCTTCAGTTGAAGCTTTACAACCTTCAAATAGACTCTCCTATATCTAGCATTTATAGTATACTAGCTTTCACCCCGCGCTCCGCGCGGGGCTCATGCTAGGTATTAGCGGCTATGTTGCCTATTGTCATGTAGGCCTAGCAAATTAATGAAATGCCAAATTGTTTTCTATTCAAGCCTTGTAGGAATAAAATCAGGACTATATTAAACATCATTCATTCCCTTACTAAGAAAATAATTTCCTCCAAATCGTAGTTAAGAGTCTATCTATATATTTAAAGCCAACAGAAACTATGTAATTATTATGTATATAATTGATAAAAATACTAAAAAAGGTATAATAAATAAGAAAATAAATGTCGTAAAAACCTATTAGACTCTGAAGTCATTGAACAATCAATGATGGTGCATTGATTTAATTACCAGTCTCTTCTCTCAATACGGTAGTTGCACCGGTAGCTATTTAATAACTCTAGTTCTGGAAAAAATAATTAAATAATAAATACTCGATTTATAGAGCAATAGTGTAAGGTTTAAGTACCCCAATCAGAAATTAGCCAAGAGGAGCTAGCCTAGGCCTAGAGGAGGTCTAGGTAAAGAGAATGGAGTGAGAGAAGGTAGAAAAGTGGGAAGGGGTGGGGATAGAGAGGGCTATACCGCTAAGACAGGTCTACTTAGTATAGACCTCCAGTACGGCTATGTAATGCTCTTCCCAATACGGCTGCTGCACCAGTAAATATTTAATAACTCTGGTTCTAATCAATATTTTTAGATGAAACCAAGCCTACAAATTGCGCAACATGTTTGCGCACACCCCTGAAAAAAAATTAATCGATTTCATTTAGCCAGTTTTGCTCCTATAAAGTCTGACTGAGGCGACAGACACACATACATACACGAAAAAAGTTAAGGCCGGATTCGGTTTTTGAAATGTCTAAAATGAAAAAGTATCCAAAATATTTTCAATTCTGACCAATGTACAGACAAAACTTTAATTTTATATATATAGATTATGTGCCACCAAAACTCTCCTCCCAAATTAATAACTAATACAGACTCTGGGCACAGTCAATAAAATCTATAAAAACTCACACAAACAAAATACCTACATGGATGGAATTAGTAAACATACAAGTGATACATCAACAAGAAACAAATATCTTAAACATATTTGTTTAATCTTGAAGATAATATTTCAAAATGATCATTTGTTATACATAGATTAGTAACTACCTTTAGAAGGTCCTTGGAATTTGCTAAGAAGTTGTTCGAATTCTTCGTATGTTTCCGGTTGGGCTTTCTTCGTGATGTCCGGAATAATTATTAGATCACTGTAGTGAATCCGAAACTTCGATAGTAGAGCAGCAAGACTGAAAAAAAAAAATATATATAGATTAATATTACTTTAAAAGTGGTTTCATAGCCTGCGTTTGTCACGCACTTCAGAGTTATCAATGGCTTTGATTACATGATGATTACATGACGCGTGAAGAGTTGGTTTGGAACCAATTTTCTTGCGTTCGAGTATAACCTTTTCCTGTCCCCTCCCCCCTTGTTTATATTTTTGATTTCATTTTTCGACTCATTTAAATCCCGACAAAAACACTTGTGTAAAAAAAAAATACGTGTGGTGTCGTGGGACACCCGGTAGGAACGAAGTTCCTTACGCTTTTCATTAAATATAAATTATAAAATCACGGTAATAACTACGTATACATGGTGGAGTTAAAACACATGGTGGAGACAGAATTAAAAGTAACTAACTATTTGTACTAGCGGAGTTAAGGCAAAATTAAATGAAAATCTTTTTATTATCTTTGAAACGAGCGTCTTTCAATAAATAATGTATTGTATATTGAGAAAATAGTTAATGATAAATTTATAGTTAAAGCAGATGGTTGTAGAACGAAAAAGAACTGTCCACCCCGTCGGCATATTACTCAAATTAAAATATTAAAATAAAAAATATAAATCATTAACTCACAAAACTTCTGCTTGTATCAGGTTGAAATGTTACATGCTTGTTTCAATTGTACTGTAGGTGATGTATACAAAGTTTCATTTAAATCTTTACATTAGAACGTAAGATATCGGTAAAAACGTTGTTTTCTTTATTTTAATCGGTTTGGTCCGCTTTAATAAATTAAGCGATCTTTATCACTTCATAGTAGTGTCGGTGTTCGTTTTACTAAAAAAAATGATTTAAAAAAGTTGTTTGTCTCATTAAATAGATGAAGTTAGAATTTTTTCCCGTCCTAAAATTCCAATTTTTAATTCGAAGCTTACGTTTACGCGAGCGTTGCGCGTGAACGCTTGGGCGGATAACGTGGTCCAACGAACTTGTAAAATGAACATGTGTACCAAATTTCAACTAAGTCGGTCCACTTTTACTCCAGTTATCGCCATCGGTAGATTTCGTGACGGATTTTGCGTGACGGTGATTTTGTGACGGTTATTTTGTGACGGTTATTTTGTGACGGTGATTTTGGTCGTTTTTTTTGGATTCACTCCCGGGCTCCAGAACGTGCCATAAGGATCTTCGTTCCAAAAAAAAAAAATTAGCCGTCTCGCGTAAAAGGTTGTGAGATCATTGGTTTAGCCAAGTCCCTGTCCAAGTAAGTTCTACTAGGTCTAATACATCCAGTACAAGTAAGGGATGTTGTCTGTCTGTTCCCCCTCTCTATTCTCTGTATACCTCACAAACTCAAATTTTTCTTTCCCAAATCACTCAAAACGTTTAAATTTAAAAACATTTTCTGATTTGGCAATTACTCGGCACAAATAGGTTAAAAAGTTTATTGCCATTTAATTTATATTTTTCCCTTGTTATGAAAATGTTATGTAGTGTTGCATAAAAACTTTGTGTTTTTTGGGATTTTACTTCTTTTTATAAGTAATTTTTGTTTCTTAGCCTCTAATTATTTTTGAAGACATAATTATGTACATATTATATAAGAAGGGATAGAAGATATAAGGAAAGGATGTAATAGGAAATAAATAGTAACTGGAAATGATTATCATTGTTTAAAAGAATGGATTAGAAACAAAAAAACAAAGTGGCAAAGTAAGTAACGCGTGGGGTGTCCTAATTGAACTAAACTATTATCTGGTGTACGAGTGCAGACGAGTGGGTGTATGTTTACAATCTTCGAGCTCAATAAACAATAAAGATCAATCACTCTTATTCCAATATAAAATTCTATTAATGAGAGTAAAATAATGCAAAGAGTTTCGAAAATCTCCACTAAAATGCGCTAGTTATCATTTTCTAATAATTAATTAGAAATAATTTAATTTAATAAAAAAAAATTAATTAATAATTTAATTAATTAATTATTAATTTAATTTCGCATTTCTGTTAGCCTTGAGAGGGGCAAAGAACCGGATTTTGTCCTTTATTTGTACACTAAACAATCCTATTATAAAATTGTGAGTTTCTATGATTGCTAGAAGTGCTTTAGAATTATGATGAGTCAATAGATCAATGACATAATTTCAAAACTTTAGGCTCATAACCCGTTGTCTTGGGCACTGAATAAACCACGAGGGGGGACCTGTTGACTTGAAAAGTCGTAAGATCCACGAGGAAGGACCCGTTGTCTTGGGCAGTTAAAAAACCACGAGGGGGGACCCGTTGTCTTGGGCACTTAATAAACCACGAGGGGGGACCTGTTGACTTGAAAAGTCGTAAGATCCACGAGGAAGGACCCGTTGTCTTGGGCAGTTAAAAAACCACGAGGGAGACCCGTTGTCTTGGGCAGTGGTAAGAACCACGAGGGGGGATCCGTTGTCTTGGACTAATATCTTATGAACTAATATGATACCATAAACTATACAACAAAATTCAAGCTACATTATTAATTATTATTTAGGTTTGTTAATGAGAGAAATGAGAGTAATTAATGCTTACTTCTTGTGTACTCTGTCGAGTTGACTTCTTCGGTTTGCTAGAGAGAAGATCCTCAGCTTGCACTCAGACAACTGTGATCTCTTCCTCAAGATGTGCGGTATCAAAAGAGTCAGTCCTGTAATACACGTTATCTTTTAATTAAAACTTTCCAATTATTAACAAAGAAGGTAAAACATCAGATAGAAATGTTCTTCTCCGCTAGGAATCGAACTTCAAATCTCTTGATCTTTAAAGAATTTTTTTTTCTATTTTAACTCAATTCTTAAGGTGCAGCTTTGTGGTTAGAGGAAGGTGTTATCTGTATTTCTTCTTATCTTCTTTAAAAATGTTTTATTTAAATTAATTTCTTACATTTATTTTCTTCTTTTATAGTCCAGGAGATAGCGTTAAAAAAATGTGCCAGACTAACATCAAGCTAGAATTTTGTGTAAAAGTTAATAATTTGTTGCCTTTTAAGAATATGTGGTCGGCTAAATTCATCTGTGGGACATAGCTTGGCAATAGGCATTTGAAAATAAACAAACCGGTGGAGAGCGGCCATGTCCCGTAAATTTTAGTGGACAATGCGATTCTCATGATCCTAAGAACAGAATTAGTTAGTAGACTAAAATTCGGCTTGATGTTAGTACGCCACTTGATAGATTAGTTATTTAAATATTACTCCAAATCAAAGTTGTCACTTATTAAGTGACAATGTTACATCATCTTCAATTTAAGTCTACTAACTAATTCTGTACTTAGAATCATGAAAATCACATTGTCCACCATAAAGGGTGAGACATGGCCCCTCTCCACCGGTTTGGTTCTTCTTTAAATGCCTATTGCCAAGCTATGTCCCGCAGACTAACTTAGCCAACCACATATTCTTAAAAGGCACCAAAAGATTAACATATACACAAAATTCTAGCTTGATGTTAGTCAGACACTTTATTGCACGCTATCTCCTGCAATTGGATTCTGGACGAAATACACAGTAATTGCCAAAAAGAAGTAGTAACGTTTCTAAATTTTTTAGGGCTTTGCGTTTGAAGACTGAATCGGTTCGTACTGTATATTTCTTGTTTTTTAAGAATATGTTTACGTTATTGCTTTTTTTAATTTGGAGAATTTTAAAAAAGGTTAAATTACCCTGAGGAGGTATACTAGGCATCGCGTGGCTCTATGATTGAAGCGAGCGTATTGCAATAAAATACTGAATATTGAAATTTGTTAATCATGATGAATGTCATAGTTGAAGATAAGTGGAAGAGGGTAGTGTGGAGTAGAGTGGGGGTACTCGGTACAAAGCTTTACTTCCTAACAAACCTTCACACAACACGACTATAAGAATCAACCATAGCTTTTAAACTATTATTATAAATGTATCACTTCATTACTCAAATACTACTGCTTGTATCATGTTGAAATTTTACATACTTGTTTCAATTGTACTTTAGACGATGTACATGAAGTTTTATTAAAATCGTTACGTTAGAACGTAAGATATCGGTAAAAAGGTTGTTTTCTCTTCTTAAAACGTTTAGGTCCACTTTAATAGTTTTAGCGATCTTTATTAAATCATAGCAGAGTCGCTGTTGGTTTTAGTAAAAAATGTTATTTGAAAAAAATGTTCGTCTCATCGAATAGATGATAATAGAATCTTTTCCCGTCCTGAAATTCCAATTTAATTTTTGAACCTCTCGTTTACGCGAGCGTTGCGCGCGAACTCTTGGACGGATCACGCTGTCCAACGAACTTAGCCTGAGTATTAGTAAGAGGAACATGTATACCAAATTTCAACGAAATCGGTCAACTTTTACTCAAGTTATCGTCAGACACGTAAACGTTACAGACAGACAGACAGACAGACAATATGCATATTTCGTTGAATGTAAGAAGCTCGCTTACGCTCGCTTCAATAAATGTTTAAAAAATTCTTTACTGAGAACAATATCACAATAGAATTACTGTGATTTACCAATAATGTTTTATTAGCTCGATGGAAAACCCATGTTCCAGATATCTGTGTCAACGTTATATAAAATAATAATATTTATTTTATAAATAATATATTTCAACGCGTTATATTTATTCTGTCTTCTAATGGAGGGAATATATAAGATTTCATACAAGGAGACAAATAAAGACGTTTCTCTGCTAAAAATATAACTTTTAACAATCTAAAAAATATATCCATCTAAAAATGTATCCTAACCCCACGCTGACTCTGGATGACTATAAATATAACCTAGTTTTAAACAAAACAAAATTGTAGTATTTGATAAAAGAAAAAAGTCTTTATTTATAACTTATCAAAATAATGTCTAACTGCCCATTTGTTCACGTAACATTATGTTTTGTAGTAACCCAAATCCTAGCTAAATAAATTTTAAAATTTACTGCCTTTCTATATAGCACTTTCCTTTTAGGCTGTTAATATATTGGTGTCAAAAATTGCTATATACCACGTACGCATAGGCTAAAGTTAGTGTTGAAACTCCAGAAGGACGTAAATTTTATACTCCTTTCACGGCCCAGTTCCCAATCTATAGCTCTTATAAACTATAGGCTTTAGTTATTATATATATTTAAGGTTTAAGATATTTTGAATCTTGACTTTATTTATAATTTTACAATGGACCGAAAGAGAGAGAGGCCGAAATTTCAAATGTAAATAAAATAATTTACATTATTATACTGTTGAAAACTAACTAATATAATATATAGGTTTGAATTTAAGATGTTTGAACATTTACAAACCTTAACTTTTAGTTCTATAACCTTTTAGGTTTATAACCTCTTTGGTTTAAAACACCGCATATGATTGTTTAAATATTGACATTCCTCTGTGCTTTATATCGGTCATCTATTTTATAGATATTAAATAAATTTTATTATATTTCATAATATTGGCTTAATTAATTATTTTTATAAGACATTACAAGCTGTATTTGCTACCTATAACTCTGATTTTAACATGCCCTACTTAATTTTTAAAATAATTTCCTGCTTAAACTCACTTAATTTACCTATAAATTTTCACATCCCATATCAACACAAACTTTACCAATGGATTACCTACTTTTTATCTTCAGAAACTTTATTACCCACTTTTATTAAGTTCCACTTATCAGTCAGGTACATATCTTGTATTTAAATTTGATACACTTTAAAATCAGGAATTGCTCTAAATTTTGGCTGAAAGACATGTTTCGTTATTAGTTTAATAGACGTTTTTTTACAAGCTGATAAATCAATCACAACAAAATCACTTATGTAAAAATTATACAGTCTCGCGTACAAAAGTAAAGATGATAGGTTTAGCCAAGTCTCCCCCTGTCCAAGTAAGTTCTACTAGGCCTAATAATATTTATCCAGTACAAGTAAATGATGTTGTTTGTCTGTCTCCCCCCCCCCTCCCTCTCTCTCTCTATTCTCTGTCCGTTATAACCTCAAAACATTTTCTTTCCCAAATCACTGCACTACACGTTAAAAATAAAAATTATATAAATTAGTACTGTTTAAAATTTGATTTAAAAAAGATGTGACACTTAGACGGATCATTTATAAAAGACCTTACTCTAAACCATAACTCAATTGTGTATTTAATTATATCGCATCGTTAATCGTAGATGTTTCACTAATTTGAAGCTAGCCAGTTTTAAAAGTGTGATTGATCTACCAAATACATGCGTAACATTAATCTACCTGTCTAGATAACCACGTAACGTTGTAAAGAAATTTTACCTTCGTTACGATATTCTCAAAGAAAAATAAATTGATTTATGGTCTTCTTATCCAAAGATTTTTAACAAATCAAACGAGGACATATCAAGGATCATTGAGGAGTGTCAATATCAAAAGTTAGACTTGCGGAATTATTATCACAACTTCTATCTTTAGTTACTTATAATATTTCACGCCTTCTGATATTTTATCAAAGTTCCTTGCCTGTGTGAAAGAAATAAGAATACAGTACCACTCATTTCGCATTATTTAACTAAAGCGAGCATTGTCTTTGTCTGTAGACGTTTAGAGTCAAGGAAATGTTTGCAGATTGCTGCAGCATTGTCTGTAGACTGTTTAGAGTCAAGGAAATGTCTGCAGATTGCTGCAGCATTGTCTGTAGACTGTTTAGAGTCAAGGAAATGTCTGCAGATTGCTGCAGCATTGTCTGTAGACTGTTTAGAGTCAAGGAAATGTCTGCAGATTGCTGCAGCATTGTCTGTAGACTGTTTAGAGTCAAGAAAATGTCTGCAGATTGCTGCAGCATTGTCTGTAGACTGTTTAGAGTCAAGGAAATGTCTGCAGATTGCTGCAGCATTGTCTGTAGACTGTTTAGAGTCAAGGAAATGTCTGCAGATTGCTGCAGCATTGTCTGTAGACTGTTTAGAGTCAAGGAAATGTCTGCAGATTGCTGCAGCATTGTCTGTAGACTGTTTAGAGTCAAGGAAATGTCTGCAGATTGCTGCAGCATTGTCTGTAGACTGTTTAGAGTCAAGGAAATGTTTGCAGATTGCTGCAGCATTGTCTGTAGACTGTTTAGAGTCAAGGAAATGTTTGCAGATTGCTGCAGCATTGTCTGTAGACTGTTTAGAGTCAAGGATATGTCTGCAGATTGCTGCAGCATTGTCTGTAGACCGTTTAGAGTCAAGGAAATGTCTGCAGATTGCTGCAGCATTGTCTGTAGACTGTTTAGAGTCAAGGAAATGTTTGCAGATTGCTGCAGCATTGTCTGTAGACTGTTTAGAGTCAAGGAAATGTCTGCAGATTGCTGCAGCATTGTCGGTAGACTGTTTAGAGTCAAGGAAATGTCTGCAGATTGCTGCAGCATTGTCTGTAGACCGTTTAGAGTCAAGGAAATGTCTGCAGATTGCTGCAGCATTGTCTGTAGACTGTTTAGAGTCAAGGAAATGTTTGCAGATTGCTGCAGCATTGTCTATAGACTGTTTAGAGTAAGGAAATGTCTGCAGATTGCTGCAGCATTGTCTGTAGACTGTTTAGAGTCAAGGAAATGTCTGCAGATTGCTGCAGCATTGTCTGTAGACTGTTTAGAGTCAAGGAAATGTTTGCAGATTGCTGCAGCATTGTCTGTAGACTGTTTAGAGTCAAGGAAATGTCTGCAGATTGCTGCAGCATTGTCTGTAGACTGTTTAGAGTCAAGGAAATGTCTGCAGATTATCTGTAGACTGTTTAGAGCCATGAAATGTCTGAAGATTATCTGTAGACTGTTTAGAGTCAAGGAATTGTCTGTAGATTGTAGCATCATAGTCTGTACTCTGTTTAGAGTCAAGGAAATGTCTGCAGATTGCTGCAGCATTGTCTGTAGACTGTTTAGAGTCAAGGAAATGTTTGCAGATTGCTGCAGCATTGTCTGTAGACTGTTTAGAGTCAAGGAAATGTCTGCAGATTATCTGTAGACTGTTTAGAGTCATGAAATGTCTGAAGATTATCTGTAGACTGTTTAGAGTCAAGGAAATGTCTGTAGATTGTAGCATCATTGTCTGTAGACTGTTTAGAGTCAAGGAAATATTTGCAGATTGCTGCAGCATTGTCTGTAGACTGTTTAGAGTCAAGGAAATGTCTGCAGATTATCTGTAGACTGTTTAGAGTCATGAAATGTCTGAAGATTATCTGTAGACTGTTTAGAGTCAAGGAAATGTCTGTAGATTGTAGCATCATTGTCTGTAGACTGTTTAGAGTCAAGGAAATATTTGAAAAATTTTGAAACGTAACAAACTCTATTACCGAACCTGTTTTTTTTTTTTTGTTTTTTTTTCTTCTTTTTTTGTGGTAAATAGACGTAAATAGATGACGACACTTTGATGCTTCGCCGCAGGTCATTTTTTTCATACCTCGCCGTAGATCGGTAATATAAATACTTTGAAAGTTTATATTTATGTATAATCAAGTTTTATTCCACAAGTTAAATATTGCAAGCATTTATATCTCGAAAATAGTTTGAAATTTGTTTTTCACATTTTTTTACTTTCTCATATAAAGAGAAAGTATTGTGATGGCGTGAAAATTAGATTTTGATATTTTGATGGATGTACACGTTTTGAGGTACCCTGAGTCCAAAAAAGTGATTTTAAAAAATGTCGTCTGTCCTCTATCAGTGCAGACACCTGGAGACTAAACTGCTGGGCCAATTTTGACGTAATTTGGCATACATGTTAAGAAGAATCATACCCAGAGGCGAAATAAATTAATTAATTTTAGCTCCAAATTTAGGGACGCTAACTCTCAAAAACTCTGACACAACTTGGAAAAAAATATTCCGACAATTTTAATTTAAAAAATTCTAAAATGTAGTCCATTTAAATAACTAACGATATAAGCCGTTTTCCTGGGAAAAATCTAGTTCCAGGGAAGCCGGGTTCGATACCCGGCTGAGGAGAAGTTATTTTTATGATAAATTTTGATGAAATTTTCGATAATAATTAAATGTACCTACGTACACAAGGAAAAGACTGGGCAGAGTAATTATGAACTCGTATATGAGAAAGTTTGTCAAAGTTGTCTCGAACCGATTTTTTATTTTATTTTCTGTACGCTCTACACGGTTTTTAATTTCGGAAGTAAACTTTCACTTGAGTTAAAATTATTGGCAGACTTTTTACTATATATTAAATTTACCTATTTCGTATCCATTTTTACTTTCTCATATAAAGAGAAAGTATTGTGATGGCGCGAAAATTCGATTTTGAGATTTTGATGGATTTACACGTTTTGAGGTCCCCTGAGTCCAAAAAAGTGGTTTTTAAAAAATGTCTGTCTGTCGTCTGTCGTCTGTGCAGACGCCTGGAGCCCAAACTACTGGGCCGATTTTGACGAAATTTGGCATACAATGTTCAGAAAAATCATACCCTGAGGCGAAATCGAGAAATGAATTTTAGCTCTAAATTTGGGGGCGCTACCCCCCAAAAACTCTGAAAAAACATGAAAAAAAATTATTTCTCGAAAACGGTTCCGACGATTTTTATTAAAAAATTCTAAAATGTAGTCCACTTGAATACGAATCCAACGATATAAGCCGTTTTCCCGGGAAAAATCTAGTTCCTGAGATATTAGCTTAAAACGCGGACGGAGAGAGCCCGGGTTCGATTCCCCGACCAGGAGAAGTTATTTTTATGATAAATTTTGATGAAATGTTCAATAATATTTAAATGTACATTTGAAAACTAATAAATGGAAACACTGGGCTAAGTAATTATAAACTCATATATGAGAAAGTTTGTCTGAGTTGTCTCGGACCGATTTTTCATTTTAATATGCAGTCTCTATATTATACCCTTAGGAAAACTTTATATACGCTTTTACACTTCTTGTAAAAGTTTGGTAAAAATACAAATTTAACCTCGATAAAAGTCTTAAATAATTTACTAAATTAAACAGTGAAATTGGGATCAGTTTAAATTAAATTGTTACTTTGAGATTATTTTAAATTTAATTAAGATTTTAACTGTTTGAAAAAAATCTATAGACAATTAAAATAGGTCGACTTAAGCTGTTACACCTTTCTCTGCTCCAAATACTGCCAACATAAGAAAACTAATTGAATTTAATAGAGAGAGTGAGGTGCAAACTAGATGAGTAATCAACTGTACATATCCTTGTCGTTAGCTAAACAAATTGGGTGCCAAATGGCTATTTTTATGGTAACCTGGAATTAACGTATACATAAATTTTTTTTTCGTTTTTTTACTCAATAATATGTATACTTTAAGAATCCGAGTGATGCCACCCTGTCACCCTTGAGCATTTTCAGAAAAATCAAAATGGCGGCAAATAAATACTGAAAAATTAAGGTTTTCTGATTAGATTCAATATGGGCGTGCGATACATCATTTCTTAGGTTTTTGATGTCAAGGAACATGAATCTGAGTGCCTAGAATGGGTTTGAATAAAAATTGTATGTTATTTTATAATGTTTTATTTATTTTAAAAAAGCAGGATTCCCATCCTTTATTCAGTATAGGAGGCTCTTACACGTCCGGCTAGTTTACCCTCTTCCAGTCGTCCAATCGAGCTGAAACTTGGCACATAGACTCTCTACCACAAAAACATTTTAACAAATTAATTAATTAATTAATTTTTCAATTTAATTAATTTAATTAAATTAATTAAATTTTTATTTTATTTCTATTACTTAATTTTTTCAATATTTAATTGATCCATTTATTTTTAAAAAGTTAGTTAATTATATTGAAAAATTAATTAATTAATTAATTTGTTAAAATGTTTTTGTGGTATAGAGTCTATGTGCCATGTTTCAGCTCGATTGGACTACTGGAAGAGGGTAAACTAGCCGGACGTGTAAGAGCGGGCCCCAAAAGGGTGTCCATGACCGTTATAGGATAGGTAGTAACCACTTTTTAAAAAAATATCTAAAACCATACAAAAAAGTGTTTAAAAAAGCAAACAAGGCTTCAATACAAAATTCACACATATTCGCTAAAAAAAATGATATATTAATTGTACGCAATTATATAGTTTAAGAATTAGAATATAATTTATACATATTAACACATAGTTAAGACAATTGTAAACAAGTTTAACACCTCACTGACATCTGACATATTATGACAAATCTCCCCCTCGAATCAAGAGCGAATAATTTGATCTATATGTCTCCTCCACTTTTCACCATTTTCCATTTTTAATTTGTAAATTAATTTACCCTCACATCCAATAACCCCTCCAAAGCACCACTTCCCTTCTGACCTGTAATTTCTTGCTTGAATTTTATCACCAATTTTTAAATATCTTCTAGGTACCTTGTTATCTAGTGTATCACTTGGATGCCCTTCATTATGCATGAGGTCTAATCGAGTACGCACCTTCCTTCCAAACATGTTCTGATAAGCTGATTGGCCCGATACATTGGTCGCGTTTCTCAGCTGCATCAATAGTCTAGCTAGTTTCAGTTCCAAGTCCCCTCCTTCCTCACACATAGCTTTAATGTGCTTCTTTATGGTTTGGACGTTCCTTTCGGCCAGTCCATTAGATTTCGGTTTGTATGGTGCAATTGTTCGGTGAATTATCCCGTTAAGCTCCAAAAAATGACAAAATTCCTTGGAAACAAATTGGGGTCCATTATCGGACACTAAAGTAATCGGCAATCCAAAAGTGGCAAACAGTTTCCTTAGCGTTCTTATGCACCAACTGGACGAGGCATTCTTGGTAGGGATTGCCTCTACCCATCTTGAAAATGAGTCCACAAGAATAAAAATAAACGATCCCTTACTTGGTTCAGCGAAATCGACATGAATCCGCTGCCATGGTTTTTCAGTTGGTTTCCACGGATGATCTTCTTCTTTCTTTGGTTCGTTTCTCTTTAAATTACATGATCTGCACTGCTTCACTAATTCCGATAGGTCTCTATCTATATTTTTCCAAAAACAATGGCTTCTTGCTAATTTCTTCATTTTATCTAAGCCTAAATGTCCAATGTGTAATTCTTTTAATACTTCATTTTGTAAGGTGCTTGGTATAATTACTCGATGTCCTTTAAATAAACAGCCGTCCTGTAGCGTAACTTCGTTGTCTTTGAATCCAAGTTCTTTCATAGTTTCGCCTTTCTCTAACCTGTTCAAGATTTCCTTCAACTCGTGGTCCTGCTCTGTAGCCTTCGCAATTCGTTGTGGGTTCACCGGCATTATTTCCAGCTGATTAAGTTGATACCATTCACTGTCATCCTTCATGTGAACTGACATTGGCTCCTCTACCGGGAATCTTGATAAAAAATCAGCATTAGCATTCGCCTTTGAGTCTCTGAATTCAATTTTATAGTCAAAACCTGCCAAAAAGTGAGCGTAATTAAATATTCGGGTCGCTGATATGGTTGGTAATGTTGTTTCTGGATTGAATATTGATAATAGCGGTTTATGGTCCGTGATTAAAATAAACTTCCGTCCATAGCAGTACTGGAAAAACTTTTTTAGCCCCCAGTTGATTGCAGTTGCTTCTTTGTCTATCTGACTGTAGTTGGCCTCACTTCTTGTCAAAGATCGTGACGCAAAAGCAATGGGCCGCTCCGATCCATCCTTAAATCTGTGACTCAATACGGCACCTAACCCGAATGGGGACGCATCCGTAGCTAAAACAAGTTCTAATTCTGGGTTGTAATGTATTAAAGTCTTGTCACATGTCAGTTCCTTTTTAACTAGATCAAAACAGTTTTGACTTTCTTTTGTCCAAATAAAGCTTGCTCCTTTGCGTAAAAATTTTGTGATAGGCTGTAAAATTGTTGCCAAATGAGGTACAAATTTAATATAATAATTTGCCAGACCCAGAAATGTTCTTAGTTCGTTAATATTTGTAGGGGGTCTTGCTTCCTTAATCGCTTTAATTTTGTCAGGTGATTTGTGAAGTCCGTTTTCGTCAACAATGTGTCCTAAATATTCAATTTTCCTTCTTAGAAACTTGCACTTGTCTCTGTTGAGTCGTAGGTTATTTTCTCTCAATCTTTTAAACACGGATGTTAAGCGCTGAAGCAACATTGGTTCACTTTGTCCTTGTACAATAATGTCGTCAAAAAAGTATGCAACTCCGTCAAGTCCTTGTAACAGCTGATCCATAAATCGATTCCATATCGATGGAGCTACCTTTATTCCAAACATTAACCGGTTGACCCTGTAAGTTCCTTTATGAGTGCTTAACGTTTGCATTGCAGCACTTTCATCATCTACCAGCATGTGTAGGTAGGCATTACTGACATCAAGTGTGCAGAATAATTTTCCTCCTGTCATCTTTGCAAATATGTCTTCTATGTACGTCATTTCACTTTCAACCTGACTGACATCATCCAAAGACTGCTCTATTTGATCCTGTACTTTTAGGACCCGTGTCCAACAGTCTTCTAATGTTTTTACTCTCGCCGTCACGTCATTAAAATTTACATTTTGATTAGAATTAAAATAATTGTACAATCTTGTAATTCTACCTTTTAAAGATGCACGCATCTTCTTCCATTGTTCCATCTGCTTCTCGAGGATCTCCTTGTCCTGAGTTACATTGATGTTTTCACTCGTCGCCATTGATATATTAATTGTACGCAATTATATAGTTTAAGAATTAGAATATAATTTATACATATTAACACATAGTTAAGACAATTGTAAACAAGTTTAACACCTCACTGACATCTGACATATTATGACAAAAAATCTGCCAATTGCTGTGGCACATAGCATTCTCGCGTCCTATTTCGTATATACTTAAATGATTTTATGCATTTACAACCCATAATTGTCAAAATTATTTCATTTTCCCCGTTTTTTATATCTGACAAAATTGTTTTGATTTTTTAGATGAATTAAAGTCTCATTTTAGCAAAATTTAAAGTGCGCAGACGGTTTAAATTAATCTGGGACTATCTGCGGTCTACTTTCAACAAACCACCCAAATATCATAAAAATCATATGAGTACTTTTGAAGATATAGGTGAAATTAATTGTATGTTTGTGCGTATGTGGAAGACAAGCAAATGAGGATGAAACTTATATAGAACCAAAAAAAGCTTATTATGACCTAACATCCAAAATTCATTAAAATTGGATAAGTATAGTTTTTATGACTTGTTGGTTCGCAAAAATTGTGGACAGACCAACAGACAGCACGGAACAAGAAATGTTTCGTATGTCTTTTTTAATTAAATAAATTATTAATTAATTTTTAATTTTAATTAATTATCTTTTTAAAGATGAATTAATTAATTTAATTTAAAAAGTAATAAAAATAAAATTAATTAATTGGCATACAATCTTTGGAGGGCTAATTAACTCACGTCCAGTCGAGCTGAAACTTTGCACATAGACTCCGCACCAATAAAAAAATAGTCTAACAAATTAATTAATACATTAATTTTTAAATGTTATTAATTATCTATTTAATTTACCCTTACAAAATAAATGGATGGATATAAAGGATTTATAATAAAAATTTTTTACCTGTTTTACTTGTTTTATGGGCTAGTATTATTTGATAAGTTGTTAGGACTAGTTAGGGTAATGTGATCCTAAGTATGCAGCTTCGAAAAACATGTGCTCGCTGCGTAGCAAAAGTAAACTGAAAAATTGTCGGGCTTCTTTCAGTTGTTGCCATATAACTCGTTTACTATGTTGTTCGATTTTAGTCGTATTTTTAAATTTGCAGCAGCATAAGCCCAACGGCAACTCTGAACGTTCAATAATTTCCGAGATATGACACTTCAAAAAGTAGTAATTTTTTCCCCAAAAAAATGAAAATTTTAGGTATTGGTCTCGTTTCAGGCCGAATATCGGCATTAAACCGCTCTCTTACAAGAAAATTCATAAGAAATCAAGTTGTAGTACATTTAATTAGCTTCCTTGACAGTACAAACGAAGGCTGTAGGCCCAATAGTTATGGTGCAATAAAAAAAAAATGAATATTAGATTTGTGTGGGCGTTCTATATAAAAGACGAATCTGGAGAGAAGGGTCTGTTTCTCCCTGTATGGAGGGGACGCATCCATTGACACCCTAAACGGCCACCGGTTCCGCCTATTCGTTAAGTCAGCAGAAAACGCTTAAAAGGAAGCCAATCAAATTTGATGCAACTACATTTCTTCTTACTTTTCTCGTAGGTGAGCGGTTTTATGCCGATATTCGGCCCGAAACGAGAGCAATACCTAAATTTTCAATTTTTTGGAAAAAAACTGCCAATTTTTGAAGTGTTATATCTAAGAAACTATTAGAAGTTCAGAGTTGCGGTTGGACTTATGCTGCTGCAAATTTACTGCATTTTAAAAATGTAATAACGACTAACATCGAACTAAGTATGTTTGTGCGCATGTGGAAGAGAAATAAATGGGTACAGAAGTTTAAACATATATGGGACCAAAAATGGGCTAATTATGACCTACCATCCTAATTTCAATAATATCAGATGAGTAGTTTTTAAGATATGTTGGTTCGCAAAAATTGAGCGACAGACCGATAGACAGACAAGAAGCCAAAAATGTTCCCTGATGTCTAAACCGAATTTCTGTCTGGGAATTTTTGAAATCAGAGACATAAAAATTGTCGTTCTTCAGAACGATCACATAGCTTCAAATTTTCGTTCTTCAGAACGATCACATTGTATTCAATTAATATAATAAAATACATGTAGAAAAGTAAAAACGGGTTGGATATTTTATTTTTGTTTTTCGGCAAAATTCTTTTTTAAATCTTAAACATTGAGGGGGACGCCCCCCCCCCCCCCCCTTCTCGGCGACGACGCCTGTGAGGTCCATTAACCAAATATGGTACTATGATTGAGCTGATAGTCTCCTATGACCTAAAAAAGGTAATGATGACTGTAAAAATTCTAATTAAATCGCAAAAGCATATAATTTTGTACATATTGGCCGCCATCTTGAATTTCTCAAATTGCTCAAGGGTGACAGAGTGGCATCAATCGGATTTTTGAAATACACCTTAAATACAACCAAAATCAACAAAAACATTTTATGTATACCTCATTTCCCACTTTTTTGATTGGCACCCTGACTATTTAGAATTAATTGATTGTATTCAACATGTGAGGCCTCTTATGTTTCGTAAATTGCTTCAACTCTAAACTCTAAACTCTAAAGTAATGTTAAGTTTAAAGATTTGTTCTCTAAAAGGGAAATGAGTGTCAAAATAAACGCTGGATGAAAGACAGGATGGTATCATTTGTTTATAGAATTTCCCTTATTATACTAATCATCTTTACCAATACCAACTCAAGTATTTGGCATTGAAATTAAGTTATTTTAGTTTCAAGAAACGTCTTTATTCATAATGAAGTGGCTCCGCAGTTTATCTCTACAATTAGCTTATCTTATATTTTTATTATATTGTTGTTTATTGAGAAGATCAACTTGGATGACAACCATGTTGTCAATATGCCATGTGTGTAGTTGATGTTATTCTTTCTTCTAAAAGGTTTTTAAGATCCGGTAATCATTAACAATATGTTAAGTGAGTTAAGTAATGAAGAAATGCTGATCCTGTATCAGCAAATATGATCAAAAATAAGAAGTAACCACAGCAAGTATTGGGTTCATCCCTAAAATAGAAAGAATATAAAATGCAGGCTATTCGTTGGAGCCATAAAACCGTATTACACCCGGTGTTTTTCTACTGCACCCACGAATTAGACGGTAATAGCCTCCATTACACCAGGAGATATCGTTCAGAACCACTTGCTTGCAGATCGCCCATGTTGAACGTATCGCGCCCAACGAATATAGTATAAGTTATCTGGTTTCTTCCTACTAGACGGGTAGGAAGAATCACTTGTTCGAACCTAGTAATTAGGCCTTATAGTAGACCCATTTTATTAGCCCGAAGTAGAGAGTTGCAGCTACTTCACACATCATACCCCTGTACATTGTACCACTGAAGTGAGTATGATGTGATTATTAGTGAGCTATATAAATCGTGTGTCGAAGCGGAGGGGGGGGGGGAGAGAACACCTTAGGGGGTGTCCCTCGCCCTGCTCCGTCCCCGATTCACAGATACAAATCAGAGCATCATGACACGGGATCGAACCCATGACATCAAAGTGTGGGGGAAGAAAACCCCCTTAGGGGGGTGTCCCTCGCTCAATGAGTATATCGCCGATAAATCGTTTCCATTCGCTTCGTTTGTGGGTCCCTACTGTTGGTTTGTGGGGGGATGTTGTATAGCTGTTCCATCGCTTTCATAGCTCCCTGTGTGTGAATGGAAAAATTGTTTAGCTAAAGCTTTATTTTTTTTCTAGACGCGATTCCAGCGATAGACGCTCAGGCTATAGCAACTATCGCTGAGGACTCCTCTTCTGAGTTTGGATGTTACCGTTTTCCTAGCTGAGCGACTCTTAACATGCAAACTCAGCTCCACGATAGTCGCTGGGCGACTATCGCTCAGTGTCTATCGCTGGAGTCTCGTCTTGGAAAGTAAAACTTAACCCTGGAATGCTAATGGTAATTGGATGGCTGGTATTACTAAACCTTCGTCGATTTGACTAACATGTGCAGAAAATACATTTTTTGGGTTGAAACTACACTTTTATAAAGAGAAAACTATTAAGAACTCATTATTAAATCTTTTAGTGAGATATACAAACATTTGATGACAAATAACTTAGTAGAAACATCAGAATAATCTGAAATTAAGTGAACATTAATGCACCAGGTCCCATGCCCCAGGCCAAAAGCCCTAGGCACTTTGCTAAATGCTCCAGGCCCCAGGTTACCGGCCACTGGTCTCTGGCCCAAGGCAATTAACCTAGGCCCATTGCCCCTTACTCCTAGGCCTATTGCCCCTTACCCTAGGCCCATTGTCCCAGGCTATAAGCTCATTAGACGACCAATTAATTACCTACGCTACGTTTATTACTAAACGTTAGTTGAATCGACGAAGTAGCTTTGACGGGAATTTGCCAGAAAACGAGTGTATGCTCAAAAGGACTACTACCGCTACACTGGCAGGTGTGTTACTAACCAGTGCAAGCAGTGCAGAAGGATGGGGTACCCATCACCATCGCATACGAGCTTAAAAGGTTAAGGTTCAAACAGTGCTCGTCGATTTGACTACCATTATCATTTATGGGTTAATAGAAGAAAAATTAAATCACAGGCATATTAAATTTTTAAAAAGAAATAAAACCTCCGTCGTCGAAGAGCCACCAAACATCTAAGAAACCCTTGGCCTGTTTTCTTCGGAATTGAGTGACAGCCATGAGATGTTGGGGAGACATGCCTGGGTGAGCATCTTGTTCCCCGTCTTCAGGATTCTCCTCATTACCATAGCTGTCCCTTCTCTTGGGTTCCTCCTCTTCATGGCGATCTCTGGATTCCTCCAAGCTAGGGGAGCTGGGTGGAGTGCTCAAACCATCACCTGGCAACATAGACACATCTTCAAGGGGATAGCATCAGACTGTCAGTCAGCAAAGCATTAAACTCATATTAGTTAAAACATCACAATTGCTGGAATACGAAAACTTCTCTTTTGACACTAAGAAATATATTAACATAATAAACCAGTTGTCAATCAGTTTTTTTAGCAAACGAAACTACTAAATCTATGTATGGCTACAAATTCTCGTGATTGCTTTGATACGATATCTTCCCTTTTAACCAAAGAAATATAAACATAATATATTAATGATTTTTTACAAGCTTATGTATGTATGTATGTATGTTTGGATGTTAATGCAAGGTTAGCTAAGTGACGTCATTCCAAATCCAATATGGTGGACAGCATAAGATGGCGGAATAGTTATTTTATAAGCATGCCCATGATATGGGCTGAATAGAATACGAATAAATGCTTGTTTTTTAAATGAAATTTTTTTTATATTGTTAATCAGATTTTTTTTAGCAAAAATACTCTACAAATAGTTCAGGATGATAGCGTACAAAAGAGTTTCTGACTAACATAACACAGCTGAACACATCAACCTAGAATTTCTTGTACCGGTAAATATTTTGGTGCCAGAATATGTGGTCAGCTAAGTTCGTTTGCAGGACATAGCTTGGTAATAAAAATTTGGTTGGCAATGGGATTTTTATGATCCCAAGTAAAAAGTTAGTTAGTAGACCAAAAATCACGTTGATATTAGTTTGTCACTGAGATAGTTTAGTTATTAAAATATTACTTTAAATCAAAGTTGCCACCTATAAAACAACATACTAACATCATCTTGATTTTTGGACAACTAACTCATTTTTTACTCAGGATCATCAAAATGGACTGGACATGGGCGCTCTCCTCGTGTTTGTTTTTTTCATTTGCCTAAAGCCAAGCTATGTCCCGCAGACGTACTTAGCCGACCACATATTCTTAAAAGGCACCAAAAGATTTCCTTATATAAAAAAATTCTAACTAGATGTTAGTCAGACTCCTTTTTGCACGTTATCACCTGGACTATAGGTGTATGTATGTAGGGTTAAACAATCTAAGCTAAATGCATTCCTCTGCTTTCATGTGAAAATAATAAGATTATTTTTGTATTTTTACCTGCTATATCAAATTGGATGATCTTATTCTGTTCGGTGACTGCATCCGTCTTGAGCACGAAGATGGGTTCGTTGTCTTCCATGATAGTGGAGTAGTCGAAGCCGTTCTCAACTCTTAAAATTCCAACTGCGAGGAAGCTGTCCAGCGCTGAACTACGATCAAAAACTGTCATTGCGTGATAGCAAAACAAATATACTAGTATGGAAATATTGCGTGATAGCAAAACAAATATACTAGTATGGAAATATTGCATGATAGCAAAACAAATATACTAGTATGGAAATATATTGCGTGATAGCAAAACAAATATTGCATGATAGCAAAACAAATATACTAGTATGGAAATATATTGCGTGATAGCAAAACAAATATTGCATGATAGCAAAACAAATATACTAGTATGGAAATTTTGCATGATAGCAAAACAAATATACTAGTATGAAAATTTTGCGTGATAGCAAAACAAATATACTAGTATGGAAATATTGTGTTGTATTCAAAATTGGATTTATAACTTTCCAAAAATGTTCACATAACGCAAAATTATACTTGTATATTATTTTATCAAGTATAAATTGTTAATTTAGTTAAAGTACTAAAATCCCCTTTTTCTACGATTAATATGAAACATAAACATTTTATATCTTGTTAGATGCGTTGAAAGTGATTCTTTTCGTTGTTGTATTTATTGCGCATGCGCGTTTCATAATTTAAACTAGCTGTTTGTTTAATTAAAGTAACTGTTTTTTTACTACGTTTTTATTAGCTTGCTTTCTTGTTTGTTTGTTTGTCCAGTACAAATCTTGCAATCGATTTTTAACTAACTTCCTGAGTAGCTAGACATTTGAAACTTTTAGAATAGCTAAGAACACGATGCCAATGCAATATTCTAATACTTTTAGCCATCTATCAGCAGAATTTAATTCGTTTTCAGCATATTTTGCTGTATGGAAAGTTAATTCGGAAAAAATCCGCAAGATATTTTATTTGTTTTGACATATCCCATATTTACAATCTTTATTTTAACGGGTTTCAAATTTATGATTTATGACAGAAAATTTAATAACGTAGTATATAAAAAAAGTTCTTTTTATCTTGTAATTTTCTGTATTTATTATTAAATTCAACAATCGAAAATAAAGTAAGGTAAACAACTCGTGCGAAAACTGCATTTTGCTTTCCTCGTATGTAAGGTAGTAGTAGTAGCAGCAGTAGAAGGTAAAGTTGGTAAGTTAGGTTACAATAGAAAAGTTAGTAATGCAGGTTACATTCTTAGCTCCAGTTTACTGAATTCAACTGTAAACTGACTCATGGCTGAATAGTATAATTTGTAATGGAAAATAATAGAAAATATGAAATTAAAATTAGAAAATTTAAAATTGAAGATAGGTTAACACTCATTGTGTAATTTTCAGTTAAATTCATATTGTATGCTCAAAATTTGTAGCCCACTTTATATAAAAAAAAATAATTTGCTCAAATAAAAGCTCTCGTAACTGAAGTGTTAGGATAATTTTTGTTTCAGAGTGGATTTAGACATCTCACTTTCATCATATTTTGCTTAGAGCACTTAAAGTATCTTAAAAGTAATTATACTTGATTTTAGTGGCGTATCCAGGGGGGGCACAGGGGGCACGTGCTCCCCCCCCCTTCTCCCCCCAGACCCAATAGAGTAAAAAAAAAAATACCGCCGTAATTTTTTTAATATATATTTTTTACACTCACCTCATCTTTAATTTCACCTCAGAAATGCATAAAAGCGCTGTTTTAATACAGTTGTTGCTATTTGAGCGCGGATTTTTTTTTTTTGGGGGGGGGGGAGATGCTTTGTTGAATAAGTAGTTACCTTTTCTTGTTACCACTTTGAATCCCCCCCCCCCCCCCAATCTAAACTGACTTTGAATGTGCCCCCCCCCCCCCCCCCCCCCCAGACCTAGCCGCTGGATACGCCACTGCGTGATTTTCTACTTAGAAACTTAATATTAGATATAAAGTAGAACTGACTGTATTATATTGAAGTAAGTTTCGACATCAGAGTGAAGAGCATGGATCCAGTTGTTTTTGAAGCCCATGAGAAGCATGTTTGGTTTCAACTTCCCAATGCCAGACATGCGCATCAGACTGACAGATGCTTCGACAAAGCTGCCCCTGCTGCCCTCCTCACTAAGTGCGTAGAATGCTTTCACTTTGTTCTGGTCCAACCACTTGTTGGCTTTCTGAGCCAGAGCTTCGTGGATCCATTGAGGATGACTTCCCTGAAACATTTTTTAAAATAATAAATTAAAGTATAAATAAATAAATATATATAAATAAATCTTTATTTCCACCATTTATAACAATAAGTAAATTTACATTTCATACAAAGTGCAAAGGTGAGGACCCTCAGTAAGTGTTTTACACCTAGAGGGAGGGCCCCGTCTCTATATTATTCTATTATACGCTGTTTTGTTATATGGCTATTTCTTTATTATTTTATTTTATTTGTTTATTTGTAAAATTTATAATACTGTATATTTATTACTTGTTTATTTGTTATACTTGTTTTTGTTATTTTTTTATTCTTTATAAGTTCTTTGGTTTTATTCTTATTCTTAAAATTATCTTTCATTTTTACATCAATATTTGTTATTCTATATTTTATAATTGAAATGAGTTAAATATCTTCTATTCTCTAGTTAGGAGATGTTGCTTTAATTTTTTCTTAAACATATTTATGTTATTAATATTTTTTAATGAAGCTGGCAGTCTGTGGTAATAATGTGGTCCTAAGTAAGTGGCTTGTCTTTGTTTGGTGGTTGTACGGCAAAGTGGAGTTTTATAAGTTTTCTGTCTTTGTGATCTAGTAGAGTAAGTATGAGGAACTGTTGGTAAATTATTATGAAAATAATGTATTAATACGGATTTTTCGTAAAGTGATTTTATTGTCAGTACATTAGATTTAGAATACGTTAACGCGGATGAATATCTTTTTGGCTTTTTTAATGAGATTTTTAATATAGTTTTTTGAATTATGTTGGCAGGTTCTATGCTTGTTGGGGAAGCCATTCCCCAAGCTAGTATACAATAATTTAGTATGGATTCTACCAGACATTATTTTTTATCTATTTAGGTAAAAATAGACTGCCAATTAGTGTGGCACATAGCTTCCTCGCATCCTATCATGTACTTTATTGTTATATTAACGTTAAAGTTTTATTACTTTATTGTTATATTCTTATTGTGTACGAACAATTAACATTTTTTAGCGATCTTTAACACTTTATAGGGGTGTCGCTATAGGTTTTACTAAAAAAATTTTTTGAAAAAATGGTCGTCACATTGAATAATCCGAAAATTCCAATTTTAAATTTGAAGTTCACGTTTACGCGAGCGTTGCGCGTGAACGCTTGAACGGATAACGTTTCCAACGAACTCGACCTGAGCATTGGTAAAATAAACATGTCTACCAAATTTCATCAAAATCGGGCAACATTTACTCTAGTTATCGTCGCACGTTTCACGATTTGTGGACACAGACCGACAGACAGACAGACACGGAACCAAACATTTTCCCTGATGTCTGGAACGAATTTCTTCTTGGAATTTTTAAAATCGGAGGCATAAAACTTTTTTGTTCTCAAAAGTGAACACAATGCTTCCGTTACCTTCGGTAAGCTCGGAAGCAAAATAATAATATAACATTTTACGAACTAAAAATTGAAATAAGTTATACATGAAAGAAAGTTACATTTTACCAAATTATATTAGGTTTTTTCCAACCTCCCCTATTTGTACCGTCCTTTGTATCGTCCCGTGGATCGCTTGGGAATACATAGTTTAGGACAGCTTATATACGCATGCGCTAATGTTGTACATTAATAAAATCATGTCAAGTTGGAACGGGTTTAGGACTAGAATTTACACCGTATTAAAAACAATCAAGGAAACCTAACAGTTAGGGAACTTTCTTGTTGACATGTGTGACGATTGACATAACTGCGCATGTCATACAAACCAGTACTTGGTATTGTCAGAGGATCGATTGGACGGTACAGAAAACGGTTCGCAAACGATCCCTGCGTGGGTTGGAACAGTTTGGAGGACAGTACGAAACATTGTCACAAATCGGGTTGGAACAGATTTTATCCATTGCGCATGCCCGGGACGATCCCGCGGACGGTACACTGCTTGGTTAGAACAAACCTATTGACTCTAAATTTGGCTTAAAAAAAGAAGTAAAAAATCCTTAACTAAATATTGCAATCTTTTCTTATTATAATCAGTATCCGCCAGAAGAAACGTATGGGTTTTTAATGGTTAGTACCCAAGAACATGATAATGGAGGATGGATGAATACAGTGAAGATGCGCAAAGTATAACTCGTGTATTGGCTTGGGACATGAAGCACCATACGTCCGCCATAAGAATTTTTATTTTGAAAATTGCAGTTCTTTGACCCAAAATCACTGTGACTTGAAATTTTAAACTCACCCACACAATGAGCCTGATGATTGTAAAGTGGGTGATTGCCATTAACTAACACTGCTAAGATCAAAAAGGAAGCCTACATCTTAAAATAGTGATCGTATGCCCAATGCGAGCCCCCGAAATATTACACTTCTCAAATAAGACCGTTTATTGAAACCTCTAAGGTAAATTCGCAGAGTTTATGAAGCTAGCTGTCGCTCGGGATAATATTCATCTTCGAGGACGATGACGATAAACACTATGGGGAGAGTCCAGCAAGTCTAGTAATTGTCGTATCATGTCAGATTTATTTGGATGTTTTGTAAAAATATAGATTTAACACTTGCTTAAGCGTTCGATGGCTTCTTATACTTACTTAGAACCTGTTACGCTATTTTAAAAATAAAAATTGGATTTTTTTGCTGTAAAACCAAATAGAAAATCCAAATTTGAATGCTGCCCCTTTTAATATTCAATTATGTTTTCTTTTGTTATTTTTGTTGTATCTTCCTTGAAGACACAAAAAAAAGAAGAAAACTACTAGACAAGTGTGAAAATAGACTGCCAATTAGTGTGGCACATAGCTTCCTCGCATCCTATCACGTACTTTATTGATTTTATGCTTTTACAAACCACTTTTATTTAATTTTTTTACCCGTATTTTTTAATATCAAAATGTTTTTGATTTGTTACATGGGTTAAAGTATCAATTAAGCAAAAGTTAAATTTTCCCTCATATAAACGGATATCTGTCTTGAATTTTGTGAAATCGGAGACATAAAAATATTTTTGTTCTTCAGAACGATACCTTCGGTAAGTTCGGAAGCAAATTTGAATAGAAACTTAAAAATGTTGAGATTAAATTTAGTTTTATTTAATAATACGAAGAAAAAATAGAAGAACATAATAGATATTTGAAAAAATAAAAAAAAAACATTTTCATAAAAAATGTACTTAAACACTACGAATGTAAAATAATTTTATACGTACACAATGCTATGAGCGATTTTTTATGTGCGTTCGTTACAAAAATTAAAAATGTAGGGCTCTTTCATTGCACAACCCCTAGCGAACGCTGGCATTAGGCATTAAATCTATTTTATGATGTAATTTATTGCAGTTGTGTTGTTTAATAAAGATATGAGGAAAGGAGATAAAAAAGCTTCTTTAAAAGTCTAACTTACAATGTAAAATTTTATTTTTAAGAAATAACATAATTAAATGCTGTAATTATTTGCAAAAAAATAATTTAATTACACTAACTGCTCGATGAATTTAATTTTAAGCAAAATTAAATTTATATTCTTTAAATTGGTATTGCTTTAGTTGGTTCTAGTATTGGAATTACTAGTTAGTGGGAAGGTTAATTAAGATATAGATTACGGCCTTATCTGAAGTGATCGCTTCTGTAATTTTTGCTTATTCGATTTAGCTGTTAATTCAGCTAGGGTATCTTTGATTTTGTAATTTGGTTTTAATTGGTCGTAATTACTCCCAAGATTCACTGAGTAGAGAGGGATAGACATATTTGTTTTTTTTACAGTCCTGGAAAGTAACTAGCTTTAGAATTGAAATTGATTCTCGATTTTTCCTGAATGTTTTTGTCAAATTTACAAATTGGATCATTACTTCATTCATTTACCTTATAGTAACCTTCCCTTTTAGGTTTCTATACAAGGTACAAAAAATAACCTTATATAACGGCTCTGTCTGTCTGTCTGTCCGTTGCTTGTTTCAATTCATAAACGTGTAAAATTTTAATAATTGCATATTCTTTTCTTATTCTACACTTCAAGACTTTTAAATTGATGTATAACATGTCATGGTGACTAAAAACTTGTTTTCTGGCCGCCCACCATATTGGCCACCATCTTTAAAAAATATTAAGTGTGAAAACTCCAAAAAGTGTACAGTTGCCTCAAATGCCAAGATGCACCTGTGTGCCGAATTTCATGTCCCTAGCTATAGCAGTTTATGAATTGAAACAAGGCAACGGACAGACACCAACAACGGACAGACAGACAGACAGAGCCGTTATACAAGGTTTCTATTTTTACTTCGTACAGAAACCTAAAAGTGGAAGAGTTTCCACAATCATCTATGAGCAAACAACACAAGTCAACTGGTGCGCACTGTCTGAGTTATTAGTAGTACATAGATTTCTAAATAGGCTAGACATGCTAAAATCAGATCCTAGACCAGCGTAAGATGAGATGGCGGTTAAACTAAAAGCTTATCATGATCTTAAAGTAAAATACAGAGAGTTTGAGGTTAGAGACAGAGTTTGGGTTTTAGGAAAAAAAAGGAATAATTATTAAGAGAAATGGGGAAATGTCACATACAGTGAAGATAGGGATTGAGAAGAGAAGGGTGCATGTAGACCAGCTTAGGGCTGATTAGGGATCACCAGTGTAGGGGATGGATAGAAATTATTAGGACTCTTTAAGAGAGGGAGAAAATGTAGTATATTGGGTTTAGTATATTTTAGTTTAGTTGATTCTGGCTACACTGTTATTTATTAAAAGCAACCCTGTTTTAGGTTAGACCAGCCTTCCCTTTTTATATTGATATGTTGTGATGACACTTAATTCTTGTAATGATGTTTTGAAATATAATATATGGTATTTAATATAGTCTTGCGTTTTATTTGAACATAGTATGGATTAACTCCCCTCCCTCATACACGGTGATTACAACATTAGTCGGTTGTCCGATATGTCTCAACGTGTGTGGGATGGTCTCCCAACAAATTTTTTCCCCGTGTATAAGTGTTTTGCCAAGTTGTTCAACATGGTTGCACTGCAGATCGCACCTTTTATTTGTGATTTGCCAAGTTGTTTAACTTGGTTGTACAACAGATCGCACCTTGTATGAGTGCTTTGCCAAGTTGATCAAAAGATTGCACCGTGTATGAGTGTTTTGCCAAGTTGATCAACAGATTGCACCGTGTATGAGTGTTTTGCTAAGTTGATCAACAGATCGCACCTTGTATGAGTGTTTTGCCAAGTTGATCAACAGATCGCACCTTGTATGAGTGTTTTGCCAAGTTGATCAACTTGGTTGTATAACTGTTTGTGTATGGTACCCTTAACTAAGCTTTTTTTTTCTAAGATGCCTTGAAATGCATTTATTTTGCATGGGGTTGGATACTTCTTATTTGATTTTGATGTAGATTTAGAATAGAAGCTTTGAAAACAATAATTAAAAATCTTACCCTGATAACGTGTCCGCATATCAGTAATGATTTTCCTTTAGAGATAAGATTAGCGAAGTCAATAAGAGCTGGTCTATAGCCAGGCATGCCTGATAACACCAGCACCTGAGGACGGTAGTTCTTAACATGTTCAGCCACTTTGTTCAGCTCTAAAGCTGATCGCAATGCGAAGATGTACGACTGGGCTTGAGTTGATGATCCCCAATTTACTTCTAGAAACACATTCAAAAATACATTTTAAATTTACATTGTTTTGTTCGAATTATAGTCCAGGAGATAGCGTGCAAAAAAGTGTCTGACTAACATCAAGCTGGAACTTTGTGTATAAGTTAATCTTTTGGTGCCTTTTAAGAATATGTGGTCGGCTATGTTCGTCTGCGGGACATAGCTTGGCAACAGGCATTTGAAAAAATCAAACGGGTGGAGAGCAACCATCTCCCGCCTTTTTTGATGGACAATGTGATTTTCATGATCCTGAGTACGAAATCAGTTAGTAGACCAAAAGTCAAGTTGAAGTTAGTTTGTCACTTAATCGGCGATCTCTTTGATTTAGAGTAATATTTGACTAACTAACTTATTAAGTGACACATTACCATTAACTTGATTATTGGTTTACTAACTAAGTTCGTACTCAGGATCATGAAAATCACATTGTCCACCATAATGGGCGGGACATGGCCGCTCTCCACCGTATTTTTTTTTTTTTTAAATGCCTATTGTCAAGCTATGTCCTGCAGATGAACTTAGCCGACCACATATTCTTAAAAGGCCCCAAAAGATTTACTTATACACAAAATTCTAGCTTGATGTTAGTCAGGCACTTTTTGCACGCTATCTTCTGGACTATTAGAAAGATGTGTAATGTTTAATCAATCCTTTTCGAAATCATAAAAATGGTTTACTTAATGCGAATTGAGTGAAAATTCTAGGGAATAAGGTGCCTAATGGGTTTAAAGAGTAGAACCTCACGACCTTCAATAACACGACAACCTCAATTACAAGTGCAATTTTCAAATCCCCTTGAGATTGCCATAACACATAATGTTAAATTAACCTCTATAATGCGACTATTATTATCCAAACAACCTCAATAACACAGATTATTTCCAATTTCCAACGTAACTCAGAACCTCTATAACAAGTCGTTTTGAGAAGTCAACCTCTATAACACAGATTCTATACAGAAATGGATCGACCTTGAACAAGTCTAGACCCTCAACAAAAAGAGCACCTTGATAACAAGACTGTTTCCCTAATCTCCTTGAGACACTTCTTATCGAGGTTCTACTGTATTTCCTTTCGTTCATTTACTTTTACTTTAATGTAAGGGAAGTTTCACTCTGTACGTATCAATTTTTTTGTAAATTGAAGATAACCTTAGTCTGTAGTATCTAATACTGTAGACTATCAAGGTGAAAAAATATAAGTATTTTATAGTACATAAGCTTATAATAACGAACAATAGATATAAAAAAGAAATCCCGTCGAGTACTTGCTAGCCAGCTACTAAAAGGGTTTCTTCTGCCTTATAAATTCATATATCCTACATTGCTTTTTTATCTAACTAAAAAAAGGCACTCTAGAGCAGCAAAGAGCGCATATCTTCCTTATAGGCACTGTTTTAGTTATTTTAGGGATAAAATAGCAGCCATTGTGAAAACTCGAAATATATTTGCGATCAACTTTCCAATACCTTTAAAATGATACCCACAGTCAAAAATTACAAAATATAAAAATTTTGGTTCACAATGGTTATGTGCAGACAATTTTTTTAAAATTCAACTTGCTTAAATGAATTCCCGGAAGTATCATTGGTCAATAGAGTTGTATGTTTATAAATTTTTTCCACATTATTAGGAACATTCTTTGAGGTTAGTGGAGGGGGACATTTTTTGGGAGGTACTTGTTTTGGATATTTTATCGGCCAAATATATCGCCATATTGACAATGGGATAAACATTTGTGATCCACATTTAAATATCTTAAAAATGATACCCCACTTAAAAATGAGAAAAAATATACATATTTTGTCACCATAATTATGGCCACCTAAAATTTCTAAAATTTGACTTTTTTAAATTAACTCCCGGAAACATCATTCGCCCACAGAGATGTATATTTATGTATTTTTTCTTCATTTTTAGGACCTGTCTTTATGGAGTAGAGGGGGAACATATTTTTTTACGTTTTGTTTTAATAATTTCAGGGGTAAAATGGCCACCATTTTGGAAACGTAAACAGTTGTGATCCACATTTCAAAATCTTTAAAATGATACCCCACCTAAAAATTTAAAAAGTTGCGATCAGTTTGCAATTGCTCGCTGATCAAAGACATTTTGAGTATTTATGTTTAGGTTCAATATTTTTTCTGTTTTTGGGCAAAAGAAAGGATAAAATTGTATACAAAATTTCAAATTAGCTGTAGTAGGTCAGGAGGTTTACTCCAAGATGTGACGGACGGACGGACAAACTAACAAAGCACGTGTTTCTTGAATGATTCGAAACCCTAAAAAGAAGCTTGCACTTGACTGATCGTATTTCTGATTATAATAGGTTCAAAAAATAGTCGAACTTGGTTTTAGTGAGAACAGTATAGAAGTCAACAATCTGAAAGCTTATCAATATTCAGAACCCATCGCGAACGACTATCACAAAGTTAGTTTTTTTACAATGTTCCAAATTAAACGTGTAAATATAATATATTTTCCTCATATCAGAAATAAATCTTATTTTAAGCTGTATAAAGTTTTATCCATGTTATTATATGTTTCAGAATTTTACAAAAGTTAAAATACCGTAAAACTGTAAAATACAGTTATACAGTCCCTGCACGTACACCATCTAACTTTAAAATTATATCTAGTTAAAAGTTAGGTGAAAGTACAAAAGTTTTGCTTAGCTACTTTGAGGCGTTTAAAAACATATGTATGTAGCAAAATTTATTTATTGGTATTTAGAAATGTATTTGTTCAAATCTATTCGTTATAAATCAATTATTTTTAAAAACGGTTATTTCAGAGTACCAGCAACACAATTACCACAGTACTTAAATATGTAGTGGGAATACTATTTATTCTATACAGAATTTATCTTATATGCAGGATTTCCACAGATGGAGTTGCCTATACGAAATACAACGTTAAACGAACGAAACAATTATAATATACATAAAATATAAGATACATGCTGTATGGATTAAATAGTATTATAATATTATAATTTATGTGCCCACTACATATTGACTACTGTGATAACTGTGTTGCTACAAAATAAAAAAATCGGTCCGAGACAACTCAGACAAACTTTCTCATATACGAGTTTATAATTACTTAGCCCAGTGTTTCCATTTATTAGTTTTCAAATGTACATAATAATAATAATAATAATAATAATATTTATTCCACCAAAAGTTTTAGAACAAAAACCAAAAAAAGAAAAACAATAAAATTACAATTTTCCATATTTTTTATAAACTTTTAGATAATTTTCCTAATTTTACTTAATGAGTAATTAATCCTTTTTTTTTTTTCTTTTTTAAGTACATATTTTGGTGAGAGCCTTCAGTAGAGTGAGACACTCTAGAGCGAGGGCCCTGTCTCTCAGATATTATTTATATTCATTAAAATTAATATTACATATAGAAATATTTACATATCCTTTAGATCCATAACGTATAACAATTATTTACAATTTTATTTTATTTATTTATTTATTTTTATTTTTTTATTTTTTTTTTTTAAATGTTACATAATAAGAGTTTTTATTTAAATATTTTGTTAATGCTGATCATAGTTAGTGTTGTTTTCTGTGGAAATGAGTGAGTATAGGTAGGGTTTTAGTCTTTGTTTGAAAGTGTTTATTGTTTGTATTTGTTTGATGTTGTCGGGTAGCTGGTTGTAGTATTTTGGTCCTAAGTACGTAGCGTGTCTCTGTTTCTTCGTAGTCTTACAGTAAGGAATTTGAACTTTATTATTTATTTTATGTCTAGTTAAATACTTATGATGGACATCAGTTTTTTCATGGTTAAAAAAATACACTAGGGTTGCCTTTTTAAACAGTAGATAAATAGGAAGCACCATTAAGTCTTTATAGCATAGTACCGAACTGTATCTAACTGGTTTTTTTAATATTATTTTAATGACTGCTTTTTGTACTGTTGTCACTGGTTCTAAGTTAGTTTCGGCTGCGCTTCCCCAAGACAGTATACAATAATTTAAAATCGATTCCACGAGGGCATGGTAAATAGTTTTTAGTATGAACTTGTTAAGAAAGTCTCGTATTTGGATAAAACTGTAAAATGTTTTTCTAATTCTTTTTACTACCCAGTCTATGTGGAGTTTCCAGTTCAAGTTAGAATCTATCATTACCAAACAAAAACACATTTAAATATTATTAAACATTTTATCAAAATTTATCATAAAAATAACTTTTCCTGGGCGGGGAATCGAACCCGGGCTCTCTCCGTCCGCGTTTTAAGCTTTTTTTTCTCAGGAACTAGATTTTTCCCGGGAAAACGGCTTATATCGTTGGATTCGTATTCAAATGGACTACATTTTAGAATTTTTTAATCAAAATCGTCGAAACCGTTTTCGAAAAATATTTTTTTTGCACGTTTCTTCAGAGTTTTTGGGGGGTAGCGCCCCCAAATTTGGAGCTAAAATTCATTTCTCGATTTCCCCTCGGGGTATGATTTTTGTGAACATGTATGCCAAATTTCGTCAAAATCGGCTCAGTAGTTTAGGCTCCAGGCGTCTGCACAGACGACAGACAGACATTTTTTAAAAACCACTTTTTTGGACTCAGGGGACCTCAAAACGTGTAAATCCATCAAAATCTCAAAATCGAATTTTCGCGCCACCACAATACTTTCTCTTTATATGAGAAAGTAAAAAATTCTATATAGAGAAGGTATACTCTGAAATAACTGTCTTTAAAAATAATTGTTTTATAACGAATAGATTAGATTTGAACAAATACTATTTTGATACTGCTAAATAAATAAATTTTGCTACAGCCACATGCTTTTAAACGCCTCAAAATAAATTTTAAAATTAGGCGGGTGGCGCGGGGTATTGGGGCTCTCAGCCAGCGCTAGGAGGCTGCGACTGCGGGTTGTAGGTTCTAAAATTGAAAATTTTAGCGACAAGCTCCAAGACCGCAAATTTAATCAAGGGGAAGTGAGGGGAACGGCAGAATGGAGGGGGTAATAAGTGGGGATTGATAAAAGGGGTGTATAATAGTAAATATTATTCAGTACCGCTTGTGTCTTTCGTACTTAGGATCGGGAAATTCATTACAATCGGGTACAGCTGTTGTTGCTGTTGACGATTTAATAGCTAAAATCCACGACGAACAGTACGAGCGGGCTATTACAGATGCAGATATAGTTGTGGCAGATAAACAAGCAATCACAGAGTTTAAAAACGATTTTAGAAGAACCCCGGTAATTAACATAGTCTATAAGGAGCAAGTGGTTTAGAGTTAAAAACAATAATTAAAAATGTATTTGGAGTTATTTATTTGCGTACGCGAATGACACTTGGAGAATCTTCTAGTAGTGGAAGCGGTGAAAAAAGGAAAAGATTGCCTTTAGCAGAGAATAAAGATGTCTAAAAAATCTAATAGTACATTACGCGTCGAGTGCGGAAAGTAGCATTTTGCATGCGAGTGTGGAGTTTGCACCCGAGCGACAGCGAGGGTAGTAAAACCACACGAGCAATGCAAAATGCCGTTTCCGCACGAGTTGCGTACCGTACTTTATCTACGATTGTTAGATTTAAATAATAAGTACAGAAAAAAATAAACTTGCTGTATGTAAGTTCATCACTCTCTTGATAAAGATGCGGCATTAATTCTTGAGTTGTATTTTTTGCCGAATTAATTATTTCTGGAGGAGTATTATTCTCCACATTTTCGTCAAAGTCACTTGATTCACTCATTGTTTTTCACTAAAAACTCGATAGTAAAAGAACGGCAAATTAGTTTTGAAATGTAAACAAACTCGCTAATCGTGCGTAAAGCTGAAGAATTCCTCTTCTTTACCGCCCTAGGGTGGTAAAGAAGAGGAATTCTTCAGAACTATGAGACGCGCATGTGCAATGAATACAATTACGTAAAGAATCACTTTCTACGCATCTAAACAGAGATACAATGTTTATATTTCGTATCAATCGTAGATAAAATACATCATATATACGTATATAATACACATATACTTATACGGTTTAAAAGTAACTATAAAACTATATAGAAACGGAAAACATATTCTCCTGCTATTATACTTAGTTATTCAGACAGCGCGGAAAAATAAAAAATAAAATGGATGGGAGCCAATGAGAGCTCGATATTTTGGCGGGTAGTAGGTCGGGCCAAGTAGACAAACAAAAATATCACTGGAAAACCTTAAGATAACCGCTTAGTGGTTTTATTTATTCCCTCACATAGGTTGGCCAATCTGAGCTATCAGATTTACAAATTATAATGGCATGAGTATAGCAACAAATTTTTGTTTTCTGTTCATATCTTGCTGCTCAACATTTTAACAATGTTGACGTGCATTTGAAGTCAAAATGTCGATTCTCTGTGTTTCTCTGATTATATTTAATTAATAAAGAATTGTAAGTGACCTGGCAAACCTGGTTATCAAACGGCAACAGTGGTTCTTTTTATAAATCAATCCAGCATAAAACACACTTTCGGCCTTGGTTCAAAGACATTAATGGCAATAGAGGTATGGTCGTTGCTATTTCGAGACTGCGTGCTGATCACGGTATCTGCAATTTTTATTTGCATAGGTTTGGTTTGGCAAACTCTCCTATGTGCCCTCTTTGTAATGTCCACGAAACTCTGACTCACATTATATTCGAATGTAATATACATAGCCCAGAAAGGGACGTGATGTTCGAAAATATTTTCAAATGCAATATCGAAAGACCTTTCAACTACAATAGTTTGTTATCAAGCAATAGTTATGATGTTTACAAACACATTTACGCCTTCATTAAAAGCTCTAAGATAAAAATATAGATAACTTCACACATTAATATAAAAATTATTTAAATATAATCTCAGTAATTTTTATGGCTTTGTGGTCTTGGACCAGATGCCAAAAAAAAAAAAAAAAAAGTGACCTGGCTTCCTGTAGGATACGTAGAGATAGAGAGTGACTACTATGATAAAGGTGAAGAGAGCTGTGGACCAGTCTATCAGGAACATCACTGCTATACACAGCAGTGTACCGAGTAAACTAACCCACGCGTTGTAGTACTGAAACAATAACAATTCACTTCAATAATTGAAAAATACTAAGTATCAGCGAGCTCCAAGTCATCCTGGATTACCTCTGAAATTATTCCTGTTACATAATGGTAATAGTACATTACGCGTCGAGTGCGGAAAGTAGTATTTTGCATACGAGTGTGGAGTTTGCACCCGAGCGACAGCGAGGGTAGTAAAACCACTCGAGCAATGCAAAATGCCGTTTTCGCACGAGTTGCGTACCTTACTTTATCTACGATTGTTACTAATAAATACAGAAAAAAAATAAACTTGCTGTATGTAAGTTCGTATCTCTCTCTTGATAAAGATGGCATTAATTCTTGAATTGTATTTTTTGCCGAATTAATTATTTCTGGAGGAGTATTATTCTCCACATTTTCGTCAAAGTCACTTGATTCACTCATTGTTTTTCACTAAAAACTCGATATAAACAGTTACTTTAATAAAAGAACAGAAAATTAGTTTTGTTAAATGTAAACAAACTCGCTAATCGTGCGTAAAGCTGAAGAATTCCTCTTCTTTACCGCTCTAGGGTGGTAAAGAAGAGGAATTCTTCAGAACTATGAGACGCGCATGCGCAATTTGTACGAGTACGTAAAGAATCACTTTCTACGCATCTAAACAGAGATACAATGTTTATATTTTGTATCAATCGTAGATAAGTATAGTTATTTACGCACCAAGAGAGTAAAGTAAGTGATTACACCCTGAGCCATGAAGTTGGTTCCTGAGGTGAAGATAAGGCAACCATAACGTTCACCCCCTCTGCTCCGCCTCGGGAGTTAATAATCGCGAGGGTGCAAGTGATTTTTACTCCCGAGGTAAGTACAAGATTTTACCTCCATAAAGGAGAAAAATGGAATGATTTTAATTGTAAATGATCTTATTCAACAAACAATACATATTTTTATATTAATTTAAAACAAAAACAATTAGATATAATATTAACAATTCTCTAAATATGTTTAATCATGTTTAAATTAGATTGTAGTTAGTGATTATTTGATTTTCAATACAGGACTCAGCTTCCAGCTGAGTCCCGTATTGAAAACTGATGTATTTACATATGGATTAGTTAATCTACATTTAGAAATTATGTTTCCACTTTTAACTTGTTTGTTTCTTTTACTGATGAATCACTGTGGCAACCGTTGTGGAGGTTACATGATAGGTGTGAAGATGACATTATACATCTAATGTATAATCTTTTGTTAGTAAATGAAATGTGTATTTGCACCAACCTTATTTACTTGTGCTTTATCTAGGGCAACACTGGAGGGAATCATGAGAGTTCATGATTCCCTTATTTTTCATTACTCCCTGTTTAACCCGACCGGGTGCAATGAGTAATTTTTCTCCCAGTAAACTAGGGAGTAAATTTCACTTTTTCTCCCTGCTGGGGGTAAAATAAATTTAAAAGAGCTCAAAGGTAACGGAAGCTATGAGATCGTTCTGAATCACGAAAGCTTTTATGTCTCCGACTTCAAAAATTAAAAACTGTCAGGGAACATTTTGGACCCGTGTCTGTCTGTCGTTAAATTATTTCTAACCAACATATTTAAACATATTTTATCTCCAGTAGGGAAAAAAAGTTATGATTTTGAATTAGTTTAGAGGGACTAAAAGAGGTCTTTTCATCCCTGACTCAAAAAGTAGGGAGAAAAAGTAAAAGTAGGGCGAAAAAGTAAAGTAGGGCAAAAAAGTAAAGATTGCAACTTAATTATTTTATAAATAGTAGAAAATGTATGGCTAATATAATGACGTTGTTGAAATCAGGTTGGCGGCACTGCGCTTTTTTGACTATGTTTATCTTTGTTTACAACATTATAACCTGCATCTAAATAACCTTCTATTTGAGTTTAATTCCAATTCTTATTTGTTTTTAATATTGAATCTCTTATATCTGCTATTAAAAGTTCTAATAATTATTGTTATTTATTAAAATAATAAATAAAAAGTGTGCTATCGACGAAAATGTGTATTTTCTTCCTACTGGAGATAAACTATTGTATGTACCACGTGAGTAAAGTGCCATTATTCCCCTCGCGATAATTATCTCCCGAGGCGCAGCCGAGGGGCTAATTATGGTTATTCCCTCGGCTGCGCCTCGGGAATTAAAGAGTCTAAGTCCCTCGGCTGCGCCCCGGGATTTAGGGACTATGGTTCCTTCGGCTTCGCCTCAAGAACCAACTTTTTCGCTCAGGGAATAATGGCTTACTTTACTCCCTAGGTGCATAAATAACTATTAAAAGCAACTGGTAAGATTTTATTAAAATTTGAGTGATAGGTCATAATTTCCTCATTGTTGGTCTCAAAAATGTTCCAACCTTCAGCGCTTATTTGTTTCTCCACATGCGCACAAACAAGCATTTATTTACACCTATATCTTCAAAAGAACTCATCTAATTTGTAAGAAATTTAAATTGTCTGTCGAAAGTAGCCCACAAATAGACCCTGATTAATTTCAACCGCCTGCATACATTAAAAACTGCTAAATTGATACTTTTATTCGTGTAAAAAAAACAATTTTTGTAGATTTAAAAATAGTTTTGATATGTCGAAAATATCAGGGGACCACTAGCGCTGGTCGGGCAGATGGCGGTTAAAATTGTAAACTACCTATGATCTTTTGACATTCCTCGAATTCTAAAATATAAACAAATACTGGTTGTCAGACATTTGTACTATTTTGTAAATAAACGAAATAAAATAAAACCAGCCTCGGTGGCTGTGTGAGATGCGCGATTGCTCCGAATTCGAAAGTTTCCGGGTTCGAATCTAGTAAACTGACAAATTAATTTATAACTTTATTTCTTTGAATTAAGAAACTCAAAATCTTTTGAATGGTGTAAAAGATTTAGTTACAATATTAACCGGCAAATTCCCGTGGAGCACTAGTAGTCTAACACAGGTAGATAAAGAGGGGAGTTGGAAATCTTTCCGTTTAAGGATTCTATGATCGCTGAAAAATATTGAGCGATAGACCGACAGACAGACAAACCGACAAACAGACGGACAAATATGTCTAAATGGATGATGTCTAAAACAGATTTGAAAATGTTTCGTTCTTCAGAACGATCACATAGCTTCCGGTATCTTCGGTATGCTCGGAAACAGAAGGGAGGAAAATTAAATAAACTAGACAATAATTAATCTAAAACATTAATAACGTACGTGATAGAATGTGGGGAAGCGATGTGCCACACTAATTGACAATCTTCTAATACTATAATCATTGTTTCAATTCAAGTTTACATTTTTCTGAAGAAGTAAAATCAGGTTTACGTAAAACGAGTTTGAAAAGTTTCTGCTGAAGGTAGAACAGTGACCGAATTAGGTTCCCTTCTATACTATTAAAGTAAATGGCATAAAGGCAGAAAATTGGGGTCCCACCCCCTCCCCCTTTATAGACCTTTTTCCTTGCTTATCTATAATTGGTTCGTTTTTGCTTTTTTCCTTCTATCAGGGATCAAAAAACGAAATAAGCATTTGACCTTAGTACATTCTCCTACTTATTGTTTTTCTTGTACGAGATTTTCTACTACACTTCTTGATTTAAAAAAATTCAGAATGGAAGAAAATCAAAAGTGCTATTAATTAAAATGTTTACATTTATCATGGTGATATAATAAATAATTATACATTTATTACTTATTAATTAATAAGTTATATCTGTTAATTTTTGTTTTTGTTAATTTATATTGTACGAGCCGCTAATTTTATATTTAGAAAAAAATTAAAATTAAGTAAATTAATTTAGATATCTATTTAGAAAAGTTATTATATCTATTTAAAGACCAACAAATCAAAACAAACATTTATTTTTATTGGAATAAATGTGGTTGCTTTGGCTTAGCAATAGGTCGACGAGGTGAGTCGATTATATAAATGATAATTCTATTGAGTTATTTATGTTAGGTATATGGGAGCGTATATGGAGGTCCTCTTAAGGGGAAAAAATTGCTTGCATACGAGTCTGCAAGACAGTGAGACATTTTCATGTAATGTTTTTTGGTAACGCTTGTGTAACGCTTTTTGGTAACGCTTTTCGAGTTTATGTGCCAAAGAAAAGACATGAAAATGTCAACAATTCGAGCGTGTAGATTCTTGCGTTGTAAATTAGGAATTAAATCGAACATATGTTGTGCATGAAGAAAGAAAGTACTTTTCTTCTTTTCCAGTTTATTAAGAAGTAATCTTTTAGCTTCTTCACCCATATTTTTATAATAAATTATAGTATATCAAAATAAAAAATAAATTTGATGTATGTAAGTTTATTAGGTTTAAAATTCTAAGGGTTGTGGCGTTTGTCCGGTGCAAATCGGAGCAGTAGAACAGAAATTGTAGTTGAGGGGGGAGGGGCACCGCTGGGGTGCGCGAGCGACTACTAGAGCGGTAGTGAGAAGCGAAGAGAGTGAGACGTGGGGCAGGTAGCCGGTCGGGAGGGGAGGAATGAATAGGCCCTACCAAGCGCGGTAGGGGGAGACCCTATACCGATAGTGGGCCGACTTAATTGCCTACCTCCTATATCTTCCGAACTCCCTGTTACACGCGTAATACTTTATTGTTGAAATTTTTAGTAACGCTTTTCGAGTTTATGTGCCATAGCCAAGACATAAAAATGTCAAAATAAATTTGTCTTACCACGAAAAAATAAACTTTTTACTAGCCAAATCAGCATTCAGTCTTCATAAGACCATGAAGTAGGCTCACCTTTCACTTCTTTTATTCCTATTAAGTAACTCTATTTCTTCTATATTTCGGCTCTGATGATGGCCTTATTAAGGCTGAAAGCTGCTTTGACTAGTAAAAAGTTTATTTTACGTGGAGAGACAATTATATTTTTCCTAGTTATATTTATATTAAGCAATTGAAGTGATTAATTGGGTTTGTATTAGGGCATGCGCAGTTTCATTTTCTCTCCTGGGTAGCTTGACACACATCATCTACTTTATAAACATCTCAGAGGAAGGAAGGGGTAGAGGGAACAATACTATAGAATCTGGGTCTCAAAAAGTGGTTCATTATGCTCCCCCCATATACTAACACTCTCAAGCGGCAGTTTGGTGAAACAGTATCGATATCTCGATGAAAACTCAAAATTTATCTGATATCACCTGATAAGAATAAGTGATATTTTCTTACGACATTTAATATTTTTATTTTTTATACAATTTGATTTATAAATATGTATTTTAATGTTTTTTGTTAACCTTATTAATAATATAAAGGCAGTAACGTCGTTAATAAACGTGTAACAGTTCCTAGATAACCAATAGCAATCTTCTTTGAGTGGGGTATCTAATAACTGCTACTGATAAGGATTTGTTGACAAGAGTCTGTGGGCACGGAAGGACAAGGAATAGACCAATAAGACAAGGACCAGTGACCACTTGATCGTGCTGTTGTCACTTTAGTTCGGATTGAACTCGCTTGAGAGGTTTAGTATAAGGGTGTAGCATAATGAACCACTTTGCAAATCGCATTGCTCCCTCTACCCCTTCCTTGCTCTGAGATAAATATAACCTTCTTTCAAAGCCCTCATAATTATCAACTTGTCAAAATCAGCTGTTTTCTAAACGTCAGAACTGATTCCAAAAAAAAATTAAAAATACGTCTGGTGTCGCGGGACACCCGGTAAGAACGAAGTTCCTTACATTTTTCATTAAATATAAATTATAAAATCACACTGCTAAATACGAATACGTTGATAACTACTTGTACATGGTGTAGTTAGAAAAGAGACAAAATTAAAAGTAACGAACTGTTTGTACCTGGCAGAGTTAAGGAAAAATTAAAAGAAAATCGTTATTTGTATAACTAAAGCAAGCGTCTTATTACAAATATATATTAAATGTAAGAAAAAAGTTGATCATGATGAGTTTATAGTGAAAGAGTATGTTTGTTAAAGGAGTTTGGATTGAAATAGGACTGTTTTCTTCCTACCCGGCCAATTAATTTAAAATATTATAAAATATATCTCTTCCCTACTCTGCAGCTTCTGCTTGTATCAGGGTGAAATTTTGCATGATTATATTTTATTTATTTACAAAACAAAGAGACATTTTTCACATATATAACAAAAATAATCAAAACAAGTCAAGTAGCAGGCTTCCTTAATAACACTTTTTCCCGTCTTTTAAAGCTTACGTTTACGCGAGCGTTGCACGTGAACGCTTGTGGGAATAACGTTTTCCGACAAACTCAGCCTGGGCATTGGTAAAATGAACATGTGTACCAAATTGCATCTAACTCGGTGAGCTTTTACTCAAGTTATCGTCATCTGTAGATTTCGTAACGGTGATTTTGTGACGGTGATTTTGGTCGTTTTTTTCGGATTCACTCCCGGGCTCCAGAACATGCCATAAGGAACTTCGTTCCAATACCAACTCGATACGGTCATATAAACAGACATCAGGTGAAAACAATAACCGCGTTGAGATTGTTATCAATACACCATATTATTATAAACGTAGCTAATGATATAAAATAAGCTTGAGGTAATGAGGGGGTTAGAGGTGGTTAGAGGTGGTTAGAGGTGGTTAGAGGCTGAAACGAGCTTGTACTTTATAGTATAATAAAATAGTAAGGGATCCTTAGTAAGGAACTACTTATCATAAATTTAAGTACTCAGTCTAGTATGTTTCATAATAAAAGAGGTAATTAGATTTTATGTTTTATTATATCGTTATCCTTGAGTAATCTAATTTATGAATGTGGAGCTCTCGCGTATTATCCCCTTTAATTATGACTAATTTAAAAACCTTGCTACGAATAAAGTTAATTAAAAAAAAAATAAAAATATTAATGACAACTTTTATGTTGTAATGTTACCTTGAATGATGGTCGCCATCCTGGACTCTTTGATACGGACACGTGGAAAACGGAGAAATTAATGAGGGCGTACGCTGCCAGGAAGAAATTCGACAGCAGTGGTGCAATGTGGTTCAAATGAGCTAGAGAAAAAAATAAAAAACATATTAGTTGGGTTTCATAAAAAAAATTAAGCACACAGAAAACCAAATGTTATTGTGTTTCACTTAATGTCTGAAATTGTATTGTCGATGGAGAATCTTAAAGAATTTTAATAACTGTCATTATTTTCAGCATTTATAAGGCCATCGTCAGTGCATCAAACCAAACTGATGCTATAAAAACCATATATGGACAAATTAAAATTTATTTTTATTTGGTCATCGACATAATGAAGACTCAGCACTCTCTAAAACTAGGCTTCGCGTGGCTCATTGACGCGAGCGTATAGTAATAAATATTTATTGAAAATTGAGAAAATAGATAGTAGTGGGGGAGCCACTCTGCATTCTTACTATTCCACTATATTAGAAGCTTCGAATATCTCCTAACTATGTAACTATGTATTTTAAATTGTATCAAGTCACTACAAAAGGACTTCTGCTTGTATCAAGATGAAATGTTTCATGCCTGTTTCAATTTTACTGTAGACGATGTGTATGAAGTTTTATTAAAATCGTTGCGTTAGAATGTAAGATATCGGTAAAAACGTTATTTTCTCTATTTTTAATAGCTTCAGTCCTGAAATTCCAATTTTATATTTGAAGCTCACTCAACGCGCAAACTCTTAGACGGATAACGTTGTCCAACGAACTTAGCCCTAGCAATAGTAAAAGAAATATGTATACCAAATTTGAAGCTCACTTTTACGCGAGCGTTATGCGCAAACTCTTGGACGAATAACGCAGTCCAACAAACTTAGCCTGAGCAATAGTAAAAGGAATATGTATACCAAATTTCAACTACCTAAATCTGTCAACTTACTCAAGTTATCGTCGGAAACGTAAACGTTACTGACAGAAACACAGAGAGACAATATGCATATTTTTGTAAGAAACTCGCTCACACATTTTAACTTGGTTTTCTGGTGAAATCCACATCACGAAGGGTTTTCGATATTTAGCTTCCATTACTGGAAGCATCTTCAAGTATCAAAGTTGCTTAACATCGTGATATTAAGCAACAACAGGATATACTTTTTGTACAGTCCATCTTGTTGTTGCTTCGAGTTTACACCACGATGCACCTCTAGAAGATGCTTCCAGTTCTGGAAGCGAATCGTCGGAATTCTTCGTGACGCAGATTTCTCCTGAAAACTAAGTTATTTTATTCTTAAGTTATTTATCATGAACTGTAATGTAAGATGACTATAATAAATAACCCTGAATAAGTATTGTACCGAAGGCATATCTAGTTGTTTTTAAACATTATTTTTCTGATAATAACATTGGATTGTTATCTCCGATACTGGCAATGTTAATCTAAGAATTGACAGTAACGTAACAATTAAACAGTAAATATATCAGCGATAATATTCTTGTTAATTATCATGAACTATAGATGAGTATAATAAATAACCATGAATAAGTATTATACCAATGACATAGATAGTTTTGAAGTATTGTTTTGCTGATAATAACACTTGATCGTTATCTCCGATATTTGTAATGTTGTTCTAAGTATTAACAGTAACGTAACAATTAAACAGTAAATGTATCATTGTATAATGCATATTAATTATTTCTAAATGAAGATTTCAATGCATAGAGGTTTTGAGATATTTCTAAATGTAGATTGAAACAACTCTCAAGTTTACTATATAATAATAAAACAGCTCTTTTGTATAATGACGCTTTGCATCCTGATTTGACTTCTAACGATTATTACTAAAATTTACTCAATGATTCGAAAATATTCATTTACCTATTAGAACACAGCCAAAAGCAATAATGAACACAAGGATGTAGCCTCTTATAGGATCGTTGTTCGCTCCGTAGCCCTTGGCGAAATATCCTATCTTAGGATACAGCTTATCCCTTGCAAGGGCCTGAAAAAAAACAAGTTAACATGAATCCTAAGTTTGTTTGTACACCCATAATTTTAAATGGCTCAAATATCAAGTATACCTAAAAGATTATAATAAAATTGTAATACAAGTTTTTTATCAATCCTCATTTAATCCCTTTGATATGATTTCTTTTTTTTTTATTATTATTTTTTGGTCTTTAGGGATATGTAAAAAAATATATATATTCATATTTAAGTATATTAATTTTTTCGCATTTGTAATATTTCGTTACATCCTGGGCGATTTCCACTCATAACAGTGGCGTCATGAGTACACCCTTCTTTAATGCTACCCAATTCGTCCGCGAATTTTTACTTTTTTTACAAATTTTTAAAAGTTTTTACAGTAAAACTTAATTTTTATCAATTATAAACCTAATTACCATGTCTATCCTTCCATTTTGTAACAACTTAAGTTATATTTTGCATCCGAACTTACCGAAGGTAACGAAACAATTACTGCGTTCACTCATCGTTATGAAAGCGTTTCGGATTCGATTCGTTTTTAAAACGATACATGTTCACACAACAAAAGTACAGGTGATCAAAATATTTGTTATCCGATATCTCATAACGGTGACGTCACGAGTAAAACCATCTTTCTTGTTATTACCTAATATGTCCGCGAATTTTTACATTTCTAATTTACAAGTTATCAAACTTTTTACTGGTTCTTTATATAGTATTAACTTTTGTTTCAAAACGCTTTTGCAGATTTTAAAAAAAAAAAAGAAACGGAAGCTCACAAAAAAACAAGCAACTAAAAAAAGTGGAAAACAGTAAAATAACCTGATATCTCCATCCCCTCCTCGACTTGTTTATACGAGCCTTATGCATACTATCTCCCGTTCCGATCACCTATATTTAGTGGAGAGGATTTGAACCGATACGATCTGTCGTTCTCCATTCACACAGCGTTTTGAACTAGCGGATCGTTTTCAAAAATTGTTTCCAAAACGATATGTGAACGTACGATGCGTGTTTGTAGTATGTGTACCGGTTTAAAAATGAATCGAATCCAAAACGTTTTTATAACTATGTGTGATCGTAATATGTGTACCGTTTTAAAAACGAATCGGATCCAAAACGCTTTCATAACAATGGGTGAACGTAGTATGTGTTCCGTTTTAAAAAAACGAATCGGATCCAAAACGCTTTCATAACAATGGGTGAACGTAGTATGTGTTCCGTTTTAAAAAAACGAGTCGGATTCAAAACGCTTTCAAAACAATGGGTGAACGTAGTATGTGTTCCGTTTTAAAAAAACGAGTCGGATCCAAAACGCTTTCATAACAATGTGTGAATGTAAATTTAACCATTTTACAAAACAAATCGGATCCAAAACGCTTTTATAACGATGTGTGAACGTAATATGTGTATCGTTTTAAAAACGAATCGGATCCAAAACGCTTTCATAACAATGTGTGAACGTAAATTTAACCATTTTTCAAAACAAATCGGATCCAAAACGCTTTTATAACGATGTGTGAACGTAGTATGTGTATCGTTTTAAAAACGAATCGGATCCAAAACGCTTTCATAACTATGTGTGAACGTGGTATGTGTACCGTTTTACAAAACAAATCGGATCCAAAACTGATGTGTGAACGTAGAATTGTAAGTGTATCGTTTTAAAAACGAGTCGGATCCGAAACTCTATCAGAACGATGTTTGAACGTAGTAATTGATAACTGTATATCTGGGTCCGCTAGCTGTGACCGGAGAATTATATATTTATTTTTGGTATGAAACTACAAGGTTAACAATAATTACACTCTTACAATACTTAAGTTTACTATGTCTGTGAAGTAGAAATGACTTAAAAACTATATAGACAGAGAGAAACAACTTAAAACCGTCAAAATTGGATAATATCTTTTAAATGTAAATTTAATTCCTAAGGTGATTATATATAATTGGAAATTTAGATTTTAACATTTTGTACGTTGCAGGATTGTTAAAATAGATTAAAAGGTTGCCTTTGACGTGATAATTAAAATGTTGTGGTGTATTTAAAGCAGTCTAGTTAAAGTCAAGTTAAATTACCTGTAGAACTCTAGGTGCCCCCACAAGACTAGCAATAGCCGAGCTGAGCGTGGCAGCGAAGCAGCCTCCGTAGATCAGGGGCCCCCACACTGACACTAACTCCATCACCTGCATCACAAAACCAAACCTTATACATATTGTATATTTAACTGTAATTTAAAGTTATTTATAACCGAGCTTCATCTTTAATTAAGTTAAGTTAATTGAATTTAAAGTTTAAAACTATCAGGAAGTTACAAGTTCCTTCTACTATTAACATATTATGAAACTGTTTGTCTTCGTAAATTCGCATAAGCATTTTCAGGGGTGTGGTGCATCATGATGTTTACTAGAAACAACTGAGTATTGTAGGTTCAATTTAAACTTCCCGCCATCTCCCTTCTTCTTTCCCGCAATTTTCCTATATCTAGATCCTTTTTTTCCTATATCTAGATCCCGCGTTTTTCAATGTCATCTCCCCTCCCTTGTCCTATCCTCGCCACTGCCTCCTATCTCTCTACCCTTCTTTTTTCTGCCTCTGCCTCTCATGTGCGCGTCAGACCGACGTAGTTCCGTTTTTCTCACAAGTTACCTAAAAGTGCTCTTCCTCTCCATGGCCGTGGTAATCATTCTTCCTCTAACTCTATCTCCAATATTCGCCGTTTCAACCGTATATCCAAGTTCGTACGTGTAAAGAACGCCGTTTAGCCGTTACCGGGTTGCGACACCATCTACCAGACCACGTCGTCGGAGAAACGATAAAGTCAGGTAACTTCCCTACCTCCTCTTCCTCTCTCAGCAACAACAAGACACACATGGATATGTACCCCTGATAAAACTTCCAGTAGTGGAAGCGATACGTCAGACTTCAACCACTTCGTGACGCGGATTTTACCCGAAAACCAAGGTGTTTATTAACGTCTGCATTATTAACTTAAAATCTAATGAAGTACTTTCTTTCCTCCCTCATTTTCACAGCTAGGCTGAAATCGGATTCATTTCTCTCTATAAACTAGGGTGGAATGTTAATGTTTTCAACCTTCTGAAGGGAAAAAATATAATTTAAATCAAATTATAATTATCATTAACTACGGGAGACATTCAGAGACAAATAGACCCCAGCACCAGGACTTGAATCACGGGCCTCCTATATATCCGTTACAGGCGCTCTTACCAACAGAGCTATACTGGAGAATGATTTTTCTCTGTCGTTACCGATACAAAGTCCCGAATCCAAGCTTTCAATCTTTTCTACAAATCTAGCAAGCCAGTATTCAGTTCGTAAGAGCGCCTGTAACGGATATATAGGAGGCCCGTGGTTCAAGTCCCAGTGCTGGGGTCAATTTTTCTCTGTATATCTCCCTTAGTTAATGATAATTATAATTTGATTTAAATTAACATTTAATCTTTCCGTAGTAAGAATACTACCTAAAACTTAAAAAAATATAGTTCTCTAATCTAAAAACTCTCAAATAAAAGACACTGAAAACGCCATCTGCTCAACATTAACTTATAACTTCATCTTCCCTTCAAGTCCCTCGCAATCTTTAATTTTTAAAATTTAATTTGTTAAACAAGATCGTGAATACCTCTAATCTGTTGTTTTTTTTTAAAAAATAAATAAATAACAAAAAAAATTATCTAACCTGATTATCATTCTGAAGTCCAAACTTGCAAGTACCGTTGCATTCTTTAAGTGCATCATAGGTGGAATTGTAGACGTCTTGAAGTGCTTCAACTTGACCTGAAGCGACTCTGAGCACGCAGCCTCCCATCATCAAGGAGTAAGCCAGGTAAGAGATAAACGTGGTCATAATGGCTAGAAGAGTTCCCAGCGGTATAGCTTTGCTTGGATCCTGGAAAAAAAATCAAGTATAATGTTGCTTTAGTTATTAATGTTTAGTCTTATCACTTCCATGGAATCTAAAGTCCAAATTATAACTTAATAGGGTTTAATTTCCTAAAAAAAAAATTATTACAATTTGACTGTTCGTTTTTTCATTCCTTACAAAATACAGTAGAAAGCTTACTTATTTAGAGAGAGAATCTACAGAGATTACACCCAACTTGAATGGTATTTACAATGTAAGAAAAGGGTTGGAGAGACTGTTCTATGGCTTAGGATTAAGTTTCCGCTGACAAAAAATCCGGACTTTCACAAACTCTCTGGTACGGTCTCCTCTGGAAAATCGATTTATTTGGCTCACATGCAGTGTTTCATTGTTCTTAAAGAAATCAATTTTCTACTTAACTCAGTCAACAAATATCTTATAGTTATTTATGCACCTAGAGAGTAAAGTAAGCCATTATTCCCTGAGCGGAAAAGTTGGTTCTTGAGGCGAAGCCGAAGGAACCATGGTCCCTAAATCCCGAGGCGAAGCCGAGGGAATAACTCTAATTAGCTCCCGAGGCGCAGCCGAGGGAGATCATTTATTCTCCTAACCTTTATGCTATAGGGAAGAGTCGGACAAAACCGGGTAGGTGGGTAAAACCGGGTCCTCATTTATATCAATGCAAAACAACTCTAAATTAAAAAAATCTTTATTACAGACAGTTTAATAAGACTTAAAATTGACATATTAAGTCGAGATATAAGTATTGTTAAAAAAAAATTCTTAAAACAGTTTTGTCCTTAACTCAGTTTAGGACAAATGTGGCACACAAGAGAATCGTCCTCTTCTTCTGCATGAGTACACTCATATAAGCCCAACTGCGACAGGAAATACATTTAATCCGCCCTTCTTTTGATCGAGATAGAGTGCATACATAACTTGATGCATTGCAAAGTATGCAAGCTTCCTCAGAGCTGTCTTCAACTGAATTAATTATATATAATACATAATTTCCTAAAGTGGAGGGCAAAACCGGGTACCCTGTTTTACCCCCACACCTTGGTACCCGGTTTAACCCAACAGTTACTTGTTGAGTTAAATATGGCGTAGATAGGTTAGGCGTCGCTCTAGATGTATGAAAAGAGAATGAAAATATCCAGTAAAATATGCTTAATTAAAGTGTGCACTTATCTCTTTCTAGAGAAAAAGTTATAGCAATTAAAACTCAGTAGACAAATGTAACAACATTAAAAACTTTTTCACTAAAAACTTAAAAAAAACGTTCTGAGTATAAAAAATACGTGGCACCGATGCAGTTTTTCTCTCCAACTGCACGGAATGGCCACCGCTAATAGCTTTATTGTTTACCGGTAGATAGGATCACTAATCAGGGAGATATCGAGGTACCCGGTTTTACCCACCTACCCGGTTTTGTCCGACTCTCCCCTACAGTATAAAGGTTAGGAGAATAAATTATCTCAAAAATATCTTAAGACACGTTTTCAGCAATCAAATTAAAAAATGTTCATTAAGGGGTGCCCCCCCCCCCCCTCCCCTTGGTAGGCAACTCTGTAGCCACCCTTGATTCATTTATCAATATCAATGATTATTTATTGAGCCAGTTTTCATCCTACATAAAATGACCGAAAGAGTTATTACTGTATACAGTAAAACCTGGATAAAGTGACCACCGAAGGGACCGACCAAAAGTGGTCACCTTAGGCAGGTGGTCAACATACCCAAAATAAGTTTTAAAAAATGCGCTCGCTCTTGGTTTTTCTATAATGTTACACATATAAGTTTATAGAAAAGAGTCAACAAATTTGTAATTAGAGTAAAAAATAAAACATTTCTGAAGTATCATTAGCTAATTTTTTACAATTTAGGCCAAAACGAGGTGAGACTTTTTTTTTTTATAAAAAGTTGAAAAAAAAAACATGTGTAGTAACATGTATTGAATGTACTTACGTGCAATTGTAAAATGTAAAAAAATTTCGAGGTAATTTCAGCTCAAAATACACAATGCACGTAATAACATTAATAATAGTTACACCTTTCTTCTTTTAAATCAAACTAACAACTGAACAAGAAATAAAATCAGCTAACAGACAAAAAGAAGGTAATCCAAAGAAATGAGGATGAATTGAAAAAAAAAAAAAAAATACAGAGAAATGTTGTACTATTTATGGTTAAACTCTTACTAATTTCTTTGAATTAAAATCCTTCTAAATAGTTCTTATAAAACAGGAAGACAGTAAAGTGGGTTTTATTCATATTGCAACAACCAGTATATGAGTTCTAAGAAATTAAATTAAAACCAAATGTATAATATTATTATTTTATTTTTTTATCGTTTTTTTACTTTGGTCACTTTAACCGAAATAAATTTCCTTCAAGGGACCAGAAGAAGGTGGTCACTGGTCACTATAGGCAGATGGTCACAATAAGCAGAACAAAATGTACATAAACTATTGAATTTCTGAAGGGACCATGAGAAAGTGGTCACATTGCCCAGGTGGTCAATATATACGGGTGGTCACTTTAGCAGGTTTTACTGTATGTTACTGTATACAAGATTGTAACTCTCTACTTTGAAATTATTCACTCTTAACCCTAGAGTGGTACTGCCGCGTATTAGTACGTTATAGGTACTGCTTCGTAATTTTTACGAAGTTATTCTTCATCACAATTTTCTTTTGATAATTTCGTAAATATAAATTAATTTTAAGCATTGGTGTTAAAATATAAATAATGGCCTTTAATACGACTATAAACACAATATTAACCAAATTTATAGCTGGTGCCTAAGTATAAATAAATAAAAAAAAACGCTCTTAGCCTATACACTTAACAATAATTCGATGTTCGTTACCTTTATATATTTATCACCATCTATTTTGAGCATATATGAAAATAGTTTACACTGCTAGAGAGAGGATTACTAGCATTCGTCAAATATTAATAAAGTATATTAAGTATAAAGTATTAAGTTTAATTGGGCCTCTGAAACATCTATGGCGTTTTGTACCATCGTTCCAGCAACCATTTCTATAAATGGGTCAAAATCAGGGTCATCAATGTCGTTATCAAAAGACACAATATCGTCTGGTAAGTCTGAATCACTGTCACGACAAAAATCTAAATGGTCTTCATCTTCATCATTATATTCGACGTCAGACATTTCCCTCATAATATTAAACATTTTTTCGACATCTTTGACCTTTTTGTCACTTATTTTGTTAATGAAAATAAAAATACAACTTAAAAACCAAATTAACGACAGTCTTAATTATATCTATAAAGGATACACCAGTAATGATACGTAAAAATTACTAATAATATTTTACGTGTAACGGTACATCTACGTAAATCCGACGAAGTGACTTTTGGAAAAACAGTTGTAGCTGACAGACGATGATTCACTGAAACGTAAAGGTCTACCTATATACTGAAAACATTCCAGTGGAAGCATAGATAAGGTCTCAACCCCCTCCACATTTCTAGACTTCTGTAATTCACAGAAGAAGACAACCCTTCGGAAAAATTACGAAGCAGTACCACTCTAGGGTTAAGTACCAATGTAAAATAAATATATGTAAATGATAAACCTTTAAATCTCCTGACAAGTTGGCGCCGGCCACAATGCCTGTTACTGCTGGGAAGAAAACAGAGAACACTGAGAAGAAGTCATGATCTACTCCTGCGAAGTAGCTGTATTCTGCTTTCAGATTCTCCTTGAACACAGTGGCTGCAACCAACGCAAACATGTGTTAAACTTTACATAATGGTGCCATAAATATTACACATAGAAATATCTTAATCATTTAAGAAAAAAATAATTTTACACTTCACGTTTTTTATATCTACTATTCTATTTTTTTAAGTCCGAAATATTAAATTTTACGTTGCTTTGTTGATATACACTTCTTTGATATGTTAATCAGTTGTAATTATAAATATTCTCTCAACAAATAAATAGGTTTATATTGAAATATTTCCCTAACAAAATACATAGGTTTTTACAGATATATATTCAGCGTGAACGAGGGGCTCTAGGCACCCACCCTGCTATTAATGGGTCGAGGCAACTCGAGGTCGTGGATTCGATCCCGTGCCATAATACTCTAATTTGCATCTATGAATCGCGGACGGACGCGAGGGACACCCCCATGGGGCACTCTTCCCCCACGCTTTGACGCTCGCTTATATAGCTTACTAATGACCACACCATACTCGCTTCAGCGGCACAATGTACAAAAATGTATGATGTGTGAAGTAGCTGGAACTTTCCACCACGGGGCAAGTAAAATGGGTCTACTATAAGGCCTGATTGCTAGGTTCCAACAAGTGGTTTGTCCTACCCGTCTAGTAGCAAGTACTAGATTTCTACTACTACATCTTTTATAGAGATATCTCTCCAAAATAGTCCAGGCAAATTAGTAAAAAAAACAGCAAATGGAGGAAATAATTTATAAAGTTTTGAAACTTTGTGAAAACACTTTTAAGGGGTGTAGTAGTAAGAAACAGTGAAGTTCCACCCTCTTGAGGGGGCGCGTCCCCCCTTCCCCCTCCTTAAAGTCCAAAAATTACTTATTTTTTACTTTTTACGTCAATCGGTTTATTTTTTGAAGAGAAGTGTTATTACTAAAATTATTCCTCACATAATTTTGCACAAAAAAGGTCCTATGCATGTTTGTAGTGGGACATACCGTTTTCGAGATATTGTAGTTGGATAGAGATAAAACGTATTTTTGCGAACCATGATATCTAAAAAACAACACATCCGATTTTAATGAAATTTGGATGGTAGGTTATACATAACCTATTGTTGATCCCATATAAGTTTCAACCTTCTTCGCCCATTATTTTATTCTCCACATGCGCACAAACATACATTTATTTAGACCTATATCTTCAAAAGTACTCAATTAATTATTATGAAATTTGGATGGTTTGTCGAAAGTAGCCCGCGGATAGCCTGACATTAATTTCAACCGTCTACGCTCTTTACATTTTCTACATTGGTTCCCTTTCTGTCTGTCTGTTGATCAATTTTTTGTCTGTCTGTTATAAATTAAAATATCAATTTATCAAAATGAAAAGAGCGCAGACGGTTGAAATTAATGAGAGGCTATCCGCGGGCTACTTTCGACAAACCATCAAAATTTCATATTAATCAGTTGAGTACTTTTGAAGATATAGGTCTAAATAAATGTATGTTTGTGCGCATGTGGAGGATAAAATAATGGGCACAGAAGGTTGAAACTTATATGGGATCAACAACGGACTAAGTATTACCTACCATCACAATTTCATTAAAATCGGAAGTGTTGTTTTTTAGATATCTTGGTTCGCAAAACTACGTTTTATCTCTATCCAACTACAATATCTCGAAAACAGTATGTCCCACTTCAAACAAGCATAGGACCTTTTTTGTGCAGAATTATGTGAGGAATAATTTTGGTAATAACACTTCTCTTCAAAAAATAAACCATTTGACGTAAAAAATAAAAAAAAAAATTTTTGACTTTAAGGAGGGGAGGAGGGGGGACGCGCCCCCTCAAGAGGGTGGAACTTTACTGTTTCTTACTATTACACCCCTTAAAAGTGTTTTCACAAAGTTTAAACACTTTATAAATTATTTCCCCTATTATTCCTTATTTTCCTGGACTAAAAAGAAAATAAAGCATTTTCCATTTCATAGAAAAACATTCAATCATGGATAAGTTATTTTGTTCACTCCAAGTGGCGAAATATAGTACTAAAAACAAAATATGATTTCACTAGTAGTCTATCATTTATTTAATCAACCCCCCCCCCCCCCACACACACACATTCCTTTTAATTTATAATATAAATACACTCCAGTAGCCAGACTAATTAATTCTTAATTGTTTTTAAGCAATTTTAAAAGCAAACTTAAAATTATAATTATGTTTTCAAATATGCGCTGACTCTTATTTACCATCATATCCTACGAATCCTTTAGCTTTCTCTAGTGGTGTCTTTGGTCCAATAATACTGCCTATAATGAAGTCCAGTTGTGACGCAATGAGAACAACTAGCAAAACCATTTGGGCCTGAAACAGAGTAACAACAATCATTATTGTATATTTAATGTTCACTTGGGCTCCATGGACTCTTTAAATGAACAAGGTCTTATTAGTGAGATGTGAACAAATCATTTTGTCTTAAATCGAATTTGATATTTTCTTTTATCTCTAAAGATACATATAGTCCAGGAGATAGCGTGCAGAAAAGTGTCTGACTAACATCAAGCTAGAATTTTGTGTATAAGTAAATGTTTTGGTGCCTTTTAAGAATATATGGTCGGCTAAGTTCGTCTGCGGGACATAGCTTGGCAATAGGCATTTGAGAAAAACAAACCGGTGGAGAGCGGCCATGTCCCGCCCTTTTTGGTGGAAAATGTGATTTTCATGATCCTGAGTACGAACTTAGTTAGTAGACTAATAATCAAGTTGATGGTAGTTTGTCACTTTATAGGTTACTTAGTCAAATATTACTCGAAATCAAATTGTTCCCCTGTCAGGGGTCAAACTACCATCAACTTGATTATTGGACTACTAACTAAGTTTGTACTTAGAATCATTGTCCACCAAAAAGGGTTGGACATGGCCACTCTTCACCGGATTATTTATTTCAAATGCCTACTGCCAAGCTATGTTCCGCAGACGAACTTAGCCGACCATATATTCTTAAAAGGCCCCAAAACATTTACCTATACACGAAATTCTAGCTTGATGTTATTCAGACACTTTTCATCACCTGGACTAATACTAAAATTGGGTGTTGGTTGCTGGTGCTGATCATAAAATATTTATATTTTGTTTATTTTAGAAAATTGTAACTACACAATTATATGTTGTAAGCAATATTGATGTATGCATTTATAATTTACTTGATTGACTTGAAGTGAGTAACTGCCAAGTTACAGTACTCGCAGATACTAGCTTGAATTATTACATATACATAAGAAGGTAAGCATCGCTCAATAAATTAAGTAACCACGGCGGCACTTCTTTAGATTGTTACTCCAATTATAAAAAAAACAGAGGGAGTAACAATCTAAAGAAGGTGCACGGATTGCTCTTCTTTAGAATGTTACACCTCTTATAAAAACAGAAGTGTGATATTTGTTCTTTGTCCCAAAGTACATTGGATTAAACATTCCATTATCTTTATAGTTATTTAGTCAAAGTCATTTATATTCTAAAAATCATAGGAGAGTAACAATCTAAAGAAGTACTGCCACGGCCTTTTTAGACGTCGAGAAGGATTTGTCTTGTGATATGCTAGGTCATGGACGAAGGGGACTTTAAGGCCTTGTGAAGGTTGCAGTTAGAAACATAGAACGGTGTACGGACTGTTGTTCTTTAGGATTTTGGATTGTAGGGACTGGATACAATAAGAGTTGGAACGCTTGGTGCAACCCCAGAGTTCAATACCCTATGACCATATGGGCTTAATTAAGAGGTTATAAATTAGTAATTTTTTATGTGTGCTGAGTTAAAATGGATGGTATAGAAGTCTGCGTAAAAGTTTGTAGTGTCGGTTGCAGTCTTGTCGTTTAAGTTTTGTGAATTATGCCCAGATAAAAAGCCGATCCAGATGTAATCCAAGGTAGTAGTAGTAGTAAGGGGGGCGGGGAGGTCTAGACTAGCAAACAAACCATATTTGGTTCCTTTTTGCCAACCCCAGACGTACCCACACCCATCAAACCACTTCCGTCTCATCCTCAAACCTTTTAGTTTGGATTATGAAGGAGAGGATGTCTTGCCACTTCAGTATATCAAGTTCCTCTACCCTAATTCCTCCCTTCCCAAAGATATGAAAGTGCAATCTCCCATATCCTTCACACACTCCCAGGTAATGGTAAGCTGTTTCCTCTTCCTCTCCACATACTGGACATGTGGGGTCCTCCTCTACCTTTAGTAATGCAAGATGTCTTCTGAGCCTGCAGTGTCCAGTTAGCACTCCAACAAGATTTCTCAGGTTGGTCCTGCTCAGTCCTAACAGCCATCTGGTTATCTTTTTATTTATTTTTGGCAGTAACATCTTGGTCAGCCTGCATCCGCCAGTCTTCCTACCATTCCCTTTTGCTTCATCCCATACACACTTCTCCGATTTTAAAAATCCGTTTCAGACATCAGGAAACATTTTTGGTTCCTGTTTGTCGCTCATAGCCGATTTAACGTGACCCAAATCCAAGGTGGTGGAAAGAACTAGAGTGTGGGATAGGATTTAGTTTAGCGTTACTGGTTCGCATATACCAGGTCTAAAACTAAACTTTACATGGACATAGATGTTTTCATTAATTTTAATCCTCCAATTCTTTAGCCAAGTTTGCAGAAGTAAGAGGTTGTCCTGAACTTGGTTTGATGCTACTCTAGGCTCTAGGTTATATATTTGATAATAAAATATACATTTATCAGCAGTAAAGGATGCTAAAGTGGTGCTAGGATATTCAGAGATATTTATGGTAAAATTAAATTCAAATTTATATTACCCTTGTGACCCAATCCATGCCGACGAATGCCAATACAAGGATGAGTACGAGAGTTACAATTCCGATGACCCTGATATCATTAGTCCCGTTATCTATAATAGTCAAGCCGAATGATTTGACCAAGTCTTGAAGTGATTCACAGAAACCAACCACGTACATAGCAACTGCTATGGAGTTAGCCAAAGTGAACATGAGGCCGATGGCTCCTCCAAATTCTGGCCCAAGTGATCGTGAGATCATGTAGTAGATACCACCTGAAACAATCATGTAACTTATTAAGAATTTTTAAAGTTATTGTCTTTTAAGACACACATTTAGAAATGTTAGTTTTTTCACTTAAAAAATCTTTGATTTGTTAATAATATATTAATTATTCTTCGATTAATCCCTAAATTTTATATATTTTTTTTGGGGGGGGGGAGGGAAAACATTCTGCAGACTGTTTTACCCCTAGTGTGCGCCTAGCCTAAGTATGATCATTAAAAAAACCTATTTTTTAAAAAAAAAATACTTTGCGCAAATTTTTGCCCATACCTGGGCATCATCAGACCTTTATCTGAGTAATAACAGTGATATTAATTTCAAAACTCCTATTTACATAACAAAGGGTGAATAACATTCTTTTACAAGCATTAAACTGTTATTCATTAATAGCAGTTTAACAGTTTAATGCTTGTAAAAGAATGTTACTCCAAAAAAAAGAAACCCTAATAGTTTCATTCCTGTGTCTGCCTGTCAGGCTGTACGGTACCAATTCATTTTTAATTAAAAGAGATAAAAATATGAAACTTTACAGTATTAAAGGTCGTTTTGATGCGCACGCAAGAAAAAATATAGCGAACTCAAAACAACATTATCAGCTGTTCAAATCCAAAATGGTAGACAATTCATAAAACGCAATTTTTATTTTTATTTTAGTGGGGTATCAAATGAAGAGTATATAACAAAAATATATAACATCTGTGGTAAGTCTTTAATTTTTAACGCCATTTTGTCAACCCCCCCAAAAAAAATATATATATACTTCTGCTATTACTAAAAATATAAAAAATGTGTGGTCTGCTGAGCCATAGAAAAAATAAGAATAGTAATCAAAATTCAATCAAATTCAGTCAATTCAGTCATTCAGTCAATTTAATCTGATTAACTGGGAATCCAAAATGGCGGATAATTCCTGTCACGGGAAATGTATGACACTTGTTGGAAAGTAGTCACTGTTATATGCATTTCACTCAAAAATATGTGTGAGGCTCTCACGCATTAGAAGTGAAACTTAAGTTTTAGAATGCATTGCTCTCCTTCATTTTTTGACAAATTTATTACATATTTCAGGATTAAGAATGGTTATGGGAAATTTAATTGAAAAAAAAAATATTGCTTCGCTATGGTAACCACATTTATTCCAATAAAATAAATATTTGTTTTGATTTGCTGGTCTTTAAATAGATATAATAACTTATTTAAATTAATTTAATTAGTTTTTACTTTTTTCTTGTAAGTATACAATTAAGCCCAGTATATAATTATAATCCATCTAATATTACGCTTATATACCAATTTTGTATTCCCTCTACATGTCAATGTATTTGGGGTAATGGATAGCATGTTTGCTTCATAATCAAAAGGTCGTTGGTTCGCAACTCACCTGGGCAAAAGATTTGTTACAGATAAATCTTTCACCAGGATTAGTCTGGAAACACAATTTCCGTTTCATTACTTCCGTCACACAAATTTCATTACAATTAATCTGTAAAAATGTTGGAAACTTGGACGAGTCTCGAATCGCAAACTTCGTTACACGATGTCACTATATGAAAAAATTCACTCTACCGCCGCCAAAGAAGTTTCACTTCAAAAACGTCAAAATTTTGCGTGCCTACCTCCCCTCCCCTCCTCCCATATTAACTAATTTCATGTTCACGTAAGAGGTGGTTAGAGGTGGTTAGAGGTGGTTAGAGGTTTAACCAACGAAACCCTTGGTTGGTTACGTGAGATTTCACGCACAACCAATTTTTTTATGTAAATAGTGTTTAAAGAGAACACTCTTATTACTCCGATAAAAACCTGATGATGCCCAGGTATGTGAAATAATTTGCACAAGTTATATTGCTTAAAAAAATAATATTTAAATTGGAACTTTTTTTAATGGTCATTTTATTTTCATGAACTATCTATGTGTACCCACTTGTGATTATGTATATTATTGAGGTTGGATCCTGACGTGGGTAAAAAATATATATCACTCAGTTCAGTGACGGCTTTTTTTTTTTTTCTTTTTTTTTAAGCCGACACTGAACTGAGTGATATATTTTATTTTCATAAAATACAATTTTATTTTAATTTATCCTTTTAGCGCAATTTAGAATCACTTTCCTGTAAACACTATATTTTTTTATACTGATATTAATAATATTTTTCGATACGAATAGTTTAGTTTACTTTTAGTAATTTTTCTGAAGTTTTCAAGATTCTGAACTTTCTGTTCACAATTTCAAGAAAATATTCTTATTTTTAGTGGTTTAAACACAAGCAGAAATTTTTATTATTATTTTTTGTTTTTTTCGAGAACCCAATATGAGAAATGTTTTCCTCTTGGGTACTCTATTTCGGGATACACTAAATGAACAGGATTTTCCAGTATTTTCTTTTTATTTTCATGTTGTAGCAACGTTATTTCTTATTTCAACTGTTGTTATTAACATGTAGTTGAAAGATGCTCGTAATAACGTTTAGCTGTTTAATGTTTGCAATGATGATTAATCACAATCAAGCATCGCAATTATAAAATAAAATTAGTCTCGTAAACATTGTGACGTCCAAAGACCAAAGAGTAAGTAAATGTCGTCTAATTACGTACTTTTTGTCCAATCATTATTCATTTTTAATTATTTTACTAAGGGTTAGAGAAAATAAGTATATGTACTCGAATAAATTTATGTAACTAGGCAGCAAAATGGAATTTTACTAATGACAGATGATGTTAGCCTCCAAGCCGAAGGCGAGGACAGACTATGAAAATTAAATGCCGAGGCGAAGCCGAGGCAAGCAATGAATTTCTAAGACAGAATTGTTTCCTTTGCTGCCGTATTGCATACAATATTTTATCTACAAGCGGCAGAAAAATAAAACTGCTAAAATATCATCTTATTATAGTTATAATCATGTAATATTGTTGGAAAAAAATCTTGATTTAAATTTTAACTTGATATTGTTGTTATTGGCAACACTGAGTGTAGGTGTAGGTTATAAACCTATTTCGTAATGAAGGTTATAACACATTCTTTTATCATGTCTCGATCGGTTAATATGTTTTTTTTTTATTTCAATTAAAAATTTATAAAATTTTAATTTAAAATAATCGTTTTATATTTTATCTACGATTGATACGAAATATAAACATTATATCTCTGTTTAGATGCGTAGAAAGTGATTATTTACGTACTTGTATTCATTGCGCATGCGCGTCTCATAGTTCTGAACAATTCCTCTTCTTTACCACGCTAGCGCGGTAAAGAAGAAGAATTCTTCAGCTTTTCGCACGATTACCGAGTTTGTTTACAATTAACAAAACTAATTTGCTGTTCTTTTATTAAAGTAACTGTTTATATCGAGTTTTTAGTGAAAAACAATGAGTGAATCAAGTGACGAAAATGTGGACAATAATACTCCTCCAGAAATAATTAATTCGGCAAAAAATACAACTCAAGAATTAATGTCATCTTTATCAAGAGAGAGATACGAACTTACATACAGCAAGTTTATTTTTTCTATATTTATTATTTAAATCTAACAATCGTAGATAAAGTACGGTACGCAACTCGTGCAAAAACGGCATTTTGCATGGCTCGTGTGGTTTTACTACCCTCGCTGTCGCTCGGGTGCAAACTCCACACTCGCATGCAAAATGCTACTTTCCGCACTCGATGCGTAATGTACTATTATGAAACCCTACGTATGCAATATATATAATAAGATAATAACATATTAACTAAAATAAATTATTTATTAAAAATAAGAAATCAAATAAGAAGCTTTGGAATAATAACAATAAGTGGGAATAGCAAACTGAATCTATAACAACAATGACTCAACAAGAAAATTCAAAAACACGCATTTTTAGCTAATAAAACTTCTGAATGAATTAATGCATGAAATAATTGAACTATTTATTTATTTCTTTACTAAGAATATATTTTTAAAAAATCGGTCCGAGACAACTCAGACAAACTTTCTCATATATGAGTTTATAATTACTTAGCTCAGTGTTTCCATTTATTAGTTTTCAAATGTACATTTAAATATTATTGAACATTTCATCAAAATGTATCATAAAAATAACTTCTCCTGGTCAGGGAATCGAACCCGGGCTCTCTCCGTCCGCGTTTTAAGCTAATATCTCAGGAACTAGATTTTTCCCGGGAAAACGGCTTATATCGTTGGATTCGTATTCAAATGGACTACATTTTAGAATTTTTTAATCAAAATCGTCGGAACCGTTTTCGAGAAATAATTTTTTTTCATGTTATTTCAGAGTTTTTGGGGGGTAGCACCCCCAAATTTAGAGCTAAAATTCATTTCTCGATTTCGCCTCGGGGTATGATTTTTCTGAACATGTATGCCAAATTTCGTCAAAATCGGCCCTGTAGTTTGGGCTCCAGGCGTCTGCACAGACGACAGACAGACGACAGACGACAGACAGACATTTTTTAAAAACCACTTTTTTGGACTCAGGGGACCTCAAAACGTGTAAATCCATCAAAATCTCAAAATCGAATTTTCGCGCCATCACAATACTTTCTCTTTATATGAGAAAGTAAAAATATATTTTAAAATATTTTAATAAATTAAGGAAAGAAAAAGAAGAAATTAAAATAAATTAAGAAAAGCTGCTAATCTAATCTACATGACTTCAATACTATCCACGGGCGTCGCCGCCGGGGGGGACAGGGGGGACGCGTCCCCCCCAATGTTTGAGATGGAATAAAGAATTTAACCTAAAAAAGTTTAAAATACCTAACCCGTTTTTTAAAAAAATCAGAAAAGTATAAAATATCTAACCCGTTTTTTTAAATTTTTTTAAAAAAGTTTAAAATATCTAACCCGTTTTTACTTATCTACATATATTTTATCATTAATAATATATTATCCACTGTATGTCACTTAGATAACGTGTTACTGTTAACAGTGAAAAACTAATATGGAATCTTCAGATTCAGTTAGAAGCCTGTTATCAGTTATTACAAATACTTTGTGTGAAGACCTAGTGACCCCCCCCCCCCCCCTTTCACAATTATGACGAACATGGAACATGTTATTTATTGTGTGCGGTAAATCTGCATAATACGCCACCTATTTAAAAAAATCCGTTAAATTCGGCTCTTTCAAATTGTTCCTTTTTACAGTATATAAAACATCCCGACATGTACTTGCTAGCAAGCTACTAAAAGGGGTTCATCGAAAAATTCATATTTCCCTACATTCCTACTAAAATATGTATAACAAGTTGCACTTAAGAGGAACAAGTTCGGTATTGTATATTATCCTTTAGCATCTTAGATATGCACTTATTTTGTAACTTCGTGGGTAAAATGGTCGCCACAAACGATATATATTTATAATCTACATGACAATATCTTTAATATTAATCAATCAACTAAAATAATCAACTAATAATATAATCACTCTAAAATGACAAAAAATAAATATTTTTGGTCACCACAGTTACGGCCGCCTAAAATTTCCAAAATTTGGCTTTTTTATATTAACTCCCGGAAATATCTTAGGCCCACAGAGAAGTATTATTTTGATGTATTTTTTCCTAATTTTTAAGGCCTTTCCTTATAGGGAATAGGCAGTGGCGTAGCTAGACCATAGGGGACCACCCGAAAACTTTTTGGGGGCCCCTCGCCAAAGAAAATTGATGAGCAAAAAAAAACCTCTTGCGTTCAGGATTGGGGGCCCCCCTCGACGTTGGTACAAGGATAGTATTTCCAGTTATTGGGGCCCCCTGGCACTGGGGCCCCCCGCGATGCGGGCCCGCACGGGTCCATAGTTACGCCACTGGGAATAGGGGGCCCTTTTATGGGGGATTTGGTTTGGTAATTTCGGGGGTAATATGGCCACCATTTTGAAAACGATATATAATTTTAATCTACATTTCAATACCTTTACAATGATACCCTTCTCAAACATTACATAAAATCGCAATTGCTCGCTGATCGAAGAAAGTTTGAGTTGTGAAGTTCATAAAATTTTTCCTGTTTTCGGGCAAAAAAGTTTAACTTGTCTACCAAATTTCAAATCTCTAGCTACAATAGGTCGGGGGGTTTGATCCAAGATGCGACGGATGATCTACCAAAAGCATAAGGGTTTCTAGGATGACCCAAAAAATGATTTCGGTTGTAGCATCTTGATAAATGAAATCTTATTTGTTTAACTTCTTTTTTTTTTTTTCATTTTAGGGAAAATTATGCAAGGTTATGGTTAGTTTAGGTTAAGTTTATTACTTTTTGACCTGACCTAACCTATCCCTAACCTTCCATCATTACTATATAAAACGTGACACTTTGTGTATTTGATTTGTAATAAATAGAAAGTACTGAATTTATCGAGATACTACAACCAGAATAGTTTTTACAGTGACCTGAGATACTGTAAAAAAGACAAATCCTGTAACAAGGAACAGTTTAAAAAAATAAACTAAGTAAATCAGACAGTACTAAATAGGCCTATCAGTGCAGATTGATGTCAAAAGAGAAAACTTTACTAAAGAATGCATATGGTCCTTAAAATTCACGAACTTTTTCTAGGGATCCCAGACTCCCCCAACTTCGTCTGAGAGCTGCAATAGCTCGACCACCCCTGTCCCGTTTTGGACTAAACTTTATATCATGGCCACCCTAAGAAAACATGTTTTTATTTTTTTCCATAAACTATTGATTAAATGACAGTTTATTATAGATTTTTAGTGATATTGCATAATTGCTATTTACTGATCTATTTAATCTACAATGATTAGGAGCACAACTTTTATTATATTACATTTACTACTGTTAAGTTACTATTTCAGTTTGCTATTTTTATAAAAATACTTGTGTTCATAGTTTTGTCAAGGAACTACACCGTAGGTTTACTTTATTTTATGACAATGTTAAAATCAAATTTCACATAAGAGATGCATAAAAACGCTGTTTTGAGAGGTTATATTTTCAAAATTTTCCGGGGGAGGTCCCCGGACCCCCCTCCTGGAATGTGTCCCCCCCAATATTGTACTGCTGACGACGCCCATGATACTATCAATGTTCACTTGAAGCTTCAGGGTTGCTAGTTACTCCACAGATTTTTTTTTAATTAAAGACCTACTATTCATTTAACTTATTAAACAGGATTAATATATATGTATATATATACAAATTATTATATAAATAAAAAGGTTATTAATTAATTAAAAAGGTTAATTGATTAATAAAAGTTAGGTTATTATTATGTTTTTAAAATTGCTTATTAAACAATAATATATAATACTAGTATATAATATTATAGATAAAACCACACGAGCTATGCAAAATGCCGTTTTCCCACGAGTTGCGTACCGTACTTTATCCACGATTGTTAGATTTTAATAATAAACACAGAAAAAAATAAACTTGCTGTATGTAAGTTCATATCTCTTCTCTTGATAAAAAAAGGCATTAATCTTGAGTTGTATTTTTTGACGAATTAATTATTTCTGGAGGAGTATTATTCTCCACATTTTCGTCAAAGCCACTTGATTCATTCATTGTTTTTCACTAAAAACTCGATATAAACAGTTACTTTAATAAAAGAATAGCAAATTAGATTTGTTAAATGTAAACAAACTCGCTAATCGTGCGTAAAGCTGAAGAATTCCTCTTCTTTACCGCGCTAGCGTGGTAAAGAAGAGGAATTCTTCAGAACCATGAGACGCGCATACGCAATGAAAACAAGTACGTAAATAATCACTTTCTACGCATCTAAACAGAGATATAATGTTTATATTTTGCATCAATCGTAGATAAAATAAATTTCCCAGCCGTAATTTTAATCATTAGGTTTGTTCCAACCACTCTTCAAACTGGTTTGGAACTGTACGACGCATGCGCATTTGGAAAAAAGAGTTCCAACGAGCCCAAACTCAAACTCTGACTGACTCCGACTGTTAATCGGCTGTTCCAACCACGCTCTGATTGAATCACGGATTAGTTTGGAACCAGTCAGAGCAGTCAGCGATCGGCGGCAGGGACTAGTAGTTTGGGATTGATTTTGGGTAAACAGAAACGTAACCTTCCGCTCCGCTTCATTGTTTTAGTTTTGATTTCGCTCGCCTATTATAATTATTCTCCTTTCTTGCGAATCAACTGTTCTTTTTAAAATGTTTTTGTACGAATGCGACGATGAATTTTTGTGCATATAATTGGCATTTTCTAGATATTTCTGAAAAAAATAAAAATTGAACCTATTTTCCAAGATGGACTTTTGATACTTATTCCATTTTCAAACAAATGTCGAAAGAATCCGATTTATTTCCGCAATATTTCTTTCGTTAACTGGACTAAGATTAATATTTGTTTTTTGCTTCAGAGCTTACCGAAGGTAACGGAAGCTATGTGATCGTTCTGAAGAACCAAAAAATTTTAGGTCTCCGATTTCAAAAATTCCAAGACAGAAATCCGTTTCAGACATCAGGGAACATTTTTGGTTCCGTGTATATCTGTCGGTCTGTCGGTCCGTCGGTCTGTCGGTCTGTCGTTCAATTTTTGCAAACCAACATATCTTAAAAACTACACGTCCGATTTTAATGAAATTCGGATGGTAGGTCATAATTAGCTCATTGTTGGTCCCGTATAAGTTTCAACCTTCTGCGCTAATTTGTTTCTCTTGCACATGCGCACAAACATACATTTATTTACACCTATAGCTTCAAAAGTACTTATCTGATTTGAATGAAAATTTTATAGTTTATTGAAAGTAGTCCGCAGATAGCCCTAGATAATTTTGAACCATCTGCGCTCCATGGCAATATTGATACTTTTGAACCATGGCAATATTGATACTTTAAGTTTTGTGTAAAACTCCAAACAATTTTGACAGGTTAAAAGAACGGGGAAAACAATTAGACAAATTAGGCAATAATGGCTTGTAAAAGTATAAAATCAATAAAGTACGTGGATAGGATACGAGGAAGCTATGTGCCACACCAATTGGCAGTCTATTTTTAAAACAAAAGAGCATTTAGGTCATATCAATAAAAATACGAATACGAGTGTGCCGTGAGTCTACTAAAACTGGCTCACCTCAGTAAGCCCGAAAATTGTGAATTGCGTAAATCGAAATGAAATCGTGAATTCATGTATTAAATAAACATTTCTAAAATGTGTCCATGTATTTTCGTCATATCCTCTATGAGTATGTTGGTTTTACTTCCAACTTTCGAGCTTAATTAGCATTAGAAAATGAAACTTTTGTGGTGTGGCGCCCCCTTGTTGTGCGAGCCCCTAGGCGGCCTAAATCAGGCCCTGATTTAAGCGACTGGCACTTATCTTCATCAACTATTGACTTATCCATCATCCATATCTTCAATATTAATAAGTTCAGGTATTTTCGATAGCACAGGAACGCAAAATCACATAAACGATCAACTCAAAATGTTGTTCTGATAACAGTGCTAAAACCTACCACGGCAAACAGCTTGGTTCGAGAAAGGAGCGTTCCAACAAAAACGAAATCACAAATCAATTCCCAACGGTCAATGATCGCGCATGCGCATTACGTCAATCACGGACTAATCCGAAACTGATTCGGAACTGGTGGTTGGAACAAACCTATTATATTATTAGCTCAATAGTATCATCATTTCTTTTCTAACCGTAACTGTTAGTCCTAACGCCGTTTGAGCACTTAATTTTGGACGCGACTGAGTATTTACACTCAATGTCTCTCAAGAACATAAAGTAATATAAGAAATATTTTATGTTTTCAAAAGAATGTACGACAGCATATACTGCATAAAGCTAAAAAATAAAAAATAAAAAAATAAAAAATAAAAATAAAAATTAAGAAAAAGTAAAAACAAAGTATAGTTGAAATGTCGACATTATTTAAAAAATAATTATTCTTAAAAAAATGTTGGTTGTCAGTAACTTAAATGAAGTGATAAGACAAAAAAAAATTGATTACCAAAGTTTTAATCGCGTGATAAAGTAAAGTTACAGTAACAAATTGGTAAGTTTAATGAAGCCCAGCCGTGTTGGCGGTGTTACAATGAAGCTTCTAATAATGAAAAAACTTTATGAATTATGAATAATGCAGTTAAATCGGGCCCTTTGTTAGTATTGCTGATAAAGATAATTTTTATAAGCTTAATCCGCAATTATATGAGCTCAAATTCGAGTCATATTAAAATGTTAGAGCCTATTTTCTGCCTTATCCATGCTTTATTTGTCTCAAAATGTATATTGCACTAAAAATAATCCCCCCCCCCCCAAAAAAAAAATATATAAAAAAAAAACAAAAAACTGTAGGACAGTTATTCCGTTTAAAAGATGAGGAAAATTAGAGTAGATGGTGATATCTCAATACAATTTGAACAAAATAAATATTACAAAATAATATATGTACTTATTTTCTCCATTTCATGCGGTAAAACATTAAATCATGGATATATTTTTGGGCTGTGAATCCACGTATTGACATTTAATGATTTTTCCGTGAAGTGGGGAAAACCAGTAGACTTGTCTAATTGATGTAGTAGATGGACCTTAGGGTGTGAAATTATGAAGCATTAATCTGTTTTGATTACTATTTGCTCCGCTAGGAGCTCTGATATCATTTTATATCAAATTTAGAACTTCTATAGGTAAAATATGGTACTACAGTATTAGAATCTAGGTTTCCATGAACACTTTTTTTTCCAATCCGTATTGAATTGAAAATTCTATGAACACTTTGGATAGAAAAACTGTATTCAATCCGTATTGAATCTAGGTTTCCATGAACACTGGATACAAAATAGTATATACCATCCGTATTGAATCTAGGTTTCCATGAAAACTTAGGAATCAAAAACTGTATTCAATCCGTATTGAATCTAGGTTTCCATGAACACTCTGGATACAAAATAGTATATACCATCCGTATTGAATCTAGGTTTCCATGAAAACTTAGGAATAAAAACTGTATTCAATCCGTATTGAATCTAGGTTTCCATGAACACTCTGGATACAAAATAGTATATACCATCCGTATTGAATCTAGGTTTCAATGAAAACTTAGGAATAAAAACTGTATTCAATCCGTATTGAATCTAGGTTTCCATGAACACTCTGGATACAAAATAGTATATACCATCCGTATTGAATCTAGGTTTCCATGAACACTCTGGATACAAAATAGTATATACCATCCATATTGAATCTAGGTTTCCATGAACACTTAGGATACAAAAACTGTATTCAATCCGTATTGAATCTAGGTTTCCATGATCACTCTGGATACAAAATAGTATATACCATCCGTATTGAATCTAGGTTTCCATGAAAACTTAGGAATCAAAAACTGTATTCAATCCGTATTGAATCTAGGTTTCCATGAACACTTTCGAACCAAAAACTGTATTCAATCCGTATTGAATCTAGGTTTCCATGAACACTTTGGAACCAAAAACTGTATTCAATCCGTATTGAATCTAGGTTTCCATGAACACTTTGGAACCAAAAACTGTATTCAATCCGTATTGAATCTAGGTTTCCATGAACACTTTGGAACCAAAAACTGTATTCAATCCGTATTTAAACATCATTCGTATTTAACATCAAAGTATTTTCCCAGGAAAAATGTTTTCTAAGAAAATAGCTTTAAACGCAAATGTTGAGAGGTGGGGTTAACCTCCCCGCCGGTGAGATGATATCTGGGGGCAGTGCCCCCGCCAAGTCGAGCACAGTCGTACCATGCTTTACTGGAACCAACTCACGGCAATTTGGACCCCCCTCTATTATCCTATTGAACATACTTAGATATATAAAATTAATTTTAATTTAAAGTTGATGACAAACTGAACCAGAAATAAAGATTTCACACCTCTACATAGTAGTTCATAAGATATATGAGCCTAAAGTTTTGTTATTTCGTCACTCACTCACTCACTCATCATAATTCTAAGGCACTTCTAACAATCCTAGAAACTTGAAATCTGGTTTATAGGTAGAATTTAATGTACAAATAAAGGAAAAATTCAAAAATCCGCAAAAATCTGTTTTTTGAAAAGTTCTACTAAGTATAATTTATCCAGTGCAAGTACAGGATGTTTGTTTGTCCCTCTCTCTATTCTCTTTCCCAAATCACTCTACACGTTTAAATATTTATTTATTTATTTTTAAATATTTTAAGAGTCTTCTGCAGAAAAAAGCCACTAGAGAAGCACTCTAAACGATACAAGATAACTATAAAATAAAAAGTAATAACATAGAATTAAAAAAGAAAAAGAACAAATCTTATAAATAAAAAATAAAAAGAAAAAGAAAATAATAAAAAGGAGAGTGTGAGAGAGGAGCAAGTATATGTGAAGTTATTACTGATGTGTAGGAGAAAATAAGGAAGGATAGATTTCAGATTAGATAGGCTTGATACGTTGATATAAAAACATTTTCTGACTTTTCTAAAACAAACCCCAAAAAGGCTAAAATTAAATGCAGTGTCGATACACAAATTTGTATCCTTGTGCTGTGACGCTCAAATGAAAAAATAATATTTATTATTTGAGTCAGAAAATGTTTTTAAATTTACACGTGTCGAGTGATTCGGGAAAGAGAATAGAGAGAGGGACAGACAAACATCATGTACTCGCACTGGATAAATTAGACCTAGTAGAACTTACTCGGACAGTGGGAGACTTGGCTAAACCTATCATCTCACAACTTTTTACACGAGACTTGGCTTATTTCTTTACAGCAGTATTTTTGTTGGGATTTTTACTGGTCTTATATTACTTTGCTTTGTAAGTTTCATCGCACATCTATTACCCCAATTTTGAATCACTTCCCGTCTTTCAATCTTCTCAAATTTTGCACATAGAAACAATTTAGATGAAGAATACAGAAACCAATAATCACAAGATAAAAAGAACTTTCTATATACTACGTTTTTAAATTTTCTGTTGAATCATATGTAATGTTGATAATATAATTGGCATTGTTATAATATAATGATAGTGAAAAAAAAAAAAAAAAAAAAATTGTTCCGAATTTATTTACTTCACATAAATGACAACCATCTAGAGAGCTGATCTTAAACCTATAAAAGGACAAATCTTTGCACAACGGATCTCGCCAACACCGAATCTAAACCGTGCCATTGATATACCCCCTTGTAGGGACAGTAAGAGAGAAAATGAAAAATGTGTACAAGTAAAGAAGTACAGATACAGAAAAATTTAACCGATACCTAGGACACAAGTTTAAACAACCCTGGTTGTCTCACGTCAATTAATTAATTTCTTTGTTTACTTATCCTTTTTCGCTGTCATTCAATTTTACTCTTTTATAAATCAAAAAGTTGAAACCCGTCAAAATGAAGATTGTAAATATGGGACATGTCAAAATAAATAAAATAACTTGCGGATTTTTTCCGAGCCAACTTTCCTTACAGCAAAATAGGCTGAAAACGAATTAAATTCTGCTGAAAGATGTCTAAAAGTATTAAAATAATGCAATTGTCATCATGTTCTGAGCTATTCTAAAAGTTTCAAATGTCTAGCTACTCGGGAAGTTAGTTAAAATGGATTGTAAGATTTGTACTGGACAAACAAACAAATAAACAAGAAAGCAAGCAAATAAAAACGTAGTAAAACAAACAAAAAAAATGTTGAAAATAAGACCAGTTTTTAAAAATGGTATTTTTATATTAATTATTATGGTAAATTTTGATAAAATGTTCAATACTAATTAAAAGTAAGTAACAAATAGAACAACTAGACTAACCAATTACGTACTCGATAAGGAGAAAGTCTAGTGCGAGTTATATAGAACAGATTTTTTTGTAGTTTTTGTAGGAGTTATAAAAGCAGACACAATGATGTCACGATGGAGGCAATTTAATGTAAATGCTGAGCCCGCTGTCTAGCGGCCATCACACGTTGTCTGCTAATTGTCCTGTGAGCTGCTCTCAGAACCAACATACTAATGTTTCTCTTTACTAATGTTTAATGTTTAACATAGTGCAAACTCGTCTCGCATTAATTCCTCAACATTATCTTCTGACATGAGTCAACTCGCTCGAACATTGAGACCAAGAGCTCTATCAGTCCGAAATAGCATCAATAAAATTAAGATTTTTTTTTTTTTTCGAATAGGAAATGTCAAAAGCTTATTAAAACTAATAATTCACTTCAACATTGTATTCTGTTTACATTTTTTTTTTGTTCATAGTAGAAATTCATCAATTAATTGTATCAACTAAAATATGTTCTATTATCATTTAATTTTTTATTTACTGAATTACGCTTTCATTTAAAAATAGTCTGCCAATCAGATGTGGCACTTCCTCGCGTCCTATTTCTTAAGACGGAAATACACATGCTAGTAAAAAAGCATGCCAGTGGTGAGTTACTAGCACGTCAGTAGCTGGCATGCTGCAGACGCTGAGTACATTTGCCAGTGAAACAGCATGCTAGTATCATCCGGATGATCAGTCTTGTGCGAGCTACTAGCACATGACAATACACATTCCAGTCACAGATCTAGTTTTGAAACAGGCAATCGTTTCTTGCCTTCTTTTAGCCGGAATAAATTATTAAATAATTGTATTTTATTTAATTAATTTTGATAGTTTTATTAATTGTTTTAATGTACCTTATGAATGTATCGATGCGGAATGAAATTAACCAGATTGTTCTGTTACTTGCAAAGAACTGTGTTTTAAAACATTTAAAAAATAATAAAAAGACACGAAGAGTGTGGCTAAAGATCGGATAGCTAGAAGGGAATTAGGTACATGGAGCGAGTCAGTGCCTACTAAATGAAATGCGGTACGGGGACGTCAATGGTTTTAGGAATCAATTGCGAATGCTTCCGGAGAAAGTTGATGAGTTGTTGTCAGATACCCGTGAAAGGAAGGAACGCAACTGAAGACTGAAGGGCTGAGGGAGACTCGTGCTATCTACTAGCACCCTTGCGCTGGCAGGCCTGTTTAAAAGTGCCTTATCAGTTTCTCTAGACTTGTGCCACTGGCAAGACAAAAATCAAACCTCGTGCGATTTACTCGCATGCTTTTTACTTGCATGCTATTTGATGTATACACATGCCAATAGCTCTCCTCTGCGAGCTACTCGTATGTTTTTGTGCGAGTAACTAGCATGTGTATTTCCGCCTTTATAATGAAGTATAATATGTAGCTTTGGTCTTCCTGTGGCAACAGCAACAGTCTTAACTAAGGACATCTTGAACACCCCTGAAGATGCTGAATGTGCAAAACTCTGGGACGTACATCCTTCAAGACATGGTCACCACCCGAAGATTTAAAACGATTTTATGCTTTTGCTGCCCATTATTGTCATATTTATTTAATTTTACCCCCATATGTTTTGTCAAAATTAAACTATAAAAATTGTTTTGATTTGCTTGCCAGCTTATCGAAGGTAACGGAAGCTATGTGATCGTTCTGAAGAACAAAAATTTTGCAGTAATCTTTGAGGAGAACATTAATAATTTTGTTAAAATTATTATAAAATTATTTCATTAAAAAAGGAATGTTTAGTCCAATCAATTTTTGTTTGTGTAAGGGGAGTAACAGTCTAAAGAAGAACATTCCGTCACCTTTTTTAGATTGTTACTCCCTTCTATTTTCTTATAATGGGAGTAACATTTTAAATAAGTGCCCATTTTTATTTATTTAATAGGGAAAAAACATAATCGAAAAAAAACAAAAACATAATTTCAAATAAATAAAGGAAAATGTAGTCATCTATACTCGTATATATGTATTTTATATTAATAATGAAAATAAATTTATTTATTTGTTTTTACATTAGTTTTATTTAATTACAAGCTAAACACACTTTAATTTCCCTTTTTAGTTACTTTTTCAATTAAATACTAATCAGCATTATTAAAGTTAATTTATTTAAATTTTAGTCATAAAATTAAATATAATGATGCTTCCATTCATTTTTAGGGTTTTGTAGATTCTTCTCAAAACCCTTATGCCGAGGGTGATGTGTCCGTCTGTCCGTCGCTCTTTGGTTCATAGGGCCCGAACCGATTAAGCTAAAGAGCTGAAATTTGAAATACTGGTGTAACTTTTTGACCCAACCACAGGAAAAATATACTCAAGTTCAAAATTAAATATGCGCATGCGCAATTCGAAAAAATGTTGTAAACTCAAAAATGTATATTTTTTTTAATTTTCGAGTGGGGTATCAAATGAAAGCTGCTGAAGAGTAGGACGCAAATATATATAAGCTTTTGTAAATTTTGCACTCCTTATTGGGTAAAAAAATCAAAATATAACCAAAAATATTCCCCCCCCCCCCCAACCACTATACTTCGGCTGGTCCTAAAATTTCGAAATAATTCATGCTAATGCCTTATTGTGGGGCGATGAAAATTCCGGGAGTTCATCCCAAATTTTAAAAAGTTACCAATTTTGGGCGCGAAAATTTGAAGTGCGCCAAAAAATTTATTTTTTTAAAATTTTGAGTTGGGTATCATATGAAAGCTGGTGAAGAGTAGGATTCAAATATATATTTGCTTTTTTAAATGTTTCATTCTTTATTAATTTTATAAGTCAAAATATACCCCCAAAAATTCCCCCCTCCCCAACCACTATATAACAGGTGGTCCTAAAATTTCAAAATAATTCATGGTTATACCTTATGGTGAAGCGATGGAAATGGTCTAAAAAAATTAATTTTTCTAGTCGTTATTACCGATGAAAAACATTGTGACCCCCCAGGGGATCGAACCCGGACCCTTGAGATCGAAGAATAAAATCATAATTACATAACGGGCATGCTTAATCTTCTACAAAACCCTAAAAAGTACTTCGACGCAAGTACTTCCCTGTGATTTTTGTATTTGTTTTATAAAATAATACAAAAAAAACCAACCTTATGCGCCTATTTGTTTCTCTTCCACATGCGCACAAACATACATTTATTTACACCTATAGCTTCAAAAGTACTTATCTGATTTTAAAGGAATTTGGATAGTTTGTCGGAAGTAGCCCGTAGAAAACCCAAGTCTTAAAAAATTGCTAAATTGATACTATAAATCATTTAAAAAATCAAAAATTTTTGAACGTTTTAAAAAATTTGAGGGGAAAATTAAATAAATTTGACAATATTGGGCTGTAATAGCATAAAATGATTAAAGTAAACGAACAAGGCGCGAGGAAGCTCTGTGACATACTATAAATGGCAGAGTATTTCTATTTAATCTAATTTATTTATGAATAATAGTTGTTTATGCACCTAGGGAGTAAAGTAAGCCATTATTCCCTGAGCGAAAATGTTGGTTCTTAAAGCGAAGCCGAAGGAACCATGGTCCCTAAATCCCGAGGCGCAGCCGAGGGAATAACGCTAATTAGCTCCCTAGGTGTAGCCGAGAGAGATCATTATTGCAAGGGGAATAATGACACTTTACTCACGAGGTACATACAATATTTTATCTCCAGTAGAGAGAAAATACACATTTTTGTCCATTGCCCAGTTATTATTTATTATTTTCATAAATAACAATAATTATTAGCACTTTTAATAGCAGATATAAGAGATTCAATATTAGAAACAAATAAGAATTGAAATTAAACTCAAATAGAAGGTTATTTAGATGCAGGTTATAAACAATGATAAAGAAGGTCGAAAAAGCAGTGTCGCCATCCTGATTTCAACAACTTTATTACATTTGCCATTCATTTTCTACTATTTATAACATAATTAAGTTGGCAATCCTTACTTTTTCGGCCTATTTTACTTTTTCCCCTACCTTTTGAGTTCAGGGAAGAAAAGACTTACTTTAGTCCCTCTAAACTAATCCAAAATCATAACTTTTTCTCCCTACTGAAGATAAACACATTTAAAAAGTAATTGCTCTAATATATGCAGGGGGGTAGTGCTCACAAAATTAAAGTTAAATTTTATTTGATTTCACTTTGGGGTTATGATTTTTCTGAACATGTAGGTACCTACTTCAAATTTCCTCGAAATCGGTGCTGTAGGTTAGTCTCTACGCGTCTACACAGACTATACAATTTTTTAAAAAACTATTTTTTTGGCTTAGAGAACCTTGGAATGTGTAAATGGAGTTTTTCGCGGCTTCACAATAATTTCTTTCTCTTTTCACTTCATAATATAAGAAAATAAACAATTAAGGCGCCCATTACCTAAGTATGTGAGGCGTTTCTAAACGATTAAGTTCAAATTATTAAGTGTAAAATTTTAATAGTTGCATATTCTTTTTCTACACTTCGAGAACTTTAAATTGCTGTATAACATGTCTTGGTGACTAAAAACTTTTAAAGAGTCGCCCGCCATATTGGCTACCATCTTGAAAATATTAAGTGTGAAAACTCCAAAAAGTGTACAGTTGTCACAAATGCCGAGATGCACTTGTGTGCCGAATTTCATGTTCCTAACTATAGTAGTTTATGAATTGAAACATCCCAACGGACAGACAGAGCCGCTATACAGGGTGACTGGCGTTATATGTGAAAAAATGAAGTAGGTTGTTCTACGTCTTATGGGCCACAAAAAACGCTGTATAAACCATGGGTCAAATCTTAACCATTTTCCCGCAAGGTCAAATTTTATGATTTATTTAAGATCGCATAAAAACACTTATTGCTCCAAAAGTATAAAAGCTAGAACAAAATGTTTGGTCTCGTTGTAAAGCTCACAAATTTTCCAATAAGAAAAGTGTAATTTTTATTTTCATGCCCCCAAATTACATGGCAAACAATGTATACAAATTTTATATTTAAGAAAAAAATTAAAAAATCAATTGCTTTGCGGTTCTATAACTTGGTAAAGAGCCGGGCTTAATATTTTCGGACTTCAGGAAAAACTTCCATATTTACTATCGTTTCGATCGATATTAATATTATTACCCATTCATTGGGCGGATTTTTTATTAAACTTCGCTGAAAGTAAAAAAGAAACGTGTTTATTGTTGCAATTCTTGACTACAGGTGAGTAAATAATTCAAAACAAGCAAGGTTGGTTTAGTATACTCATATTTGTGTCAACAATAGCAACAATAAACATGTTTCTTTTTCACTTTCAACCAAGTTTACTAAAAATAATATTTAAAAAAAAATAATATTAATATTGATCGAAACGTTAGCCAATCAGGAAGTTTTCTCTGAAGCCCGAAAAGTTTGAGCTCGGTTCTTTACCAAGATATGGGACCTCAAAAAAATATTTTTTAAATTTTTTTTCTTAAAAATAAAATTTGTACAACATTTTCGTCATATAATTTGAAAGCATGAAAATTAAAATTACATTTTCCTTATAGGAAATTTTGTCAGCTTTACAACAGTGCCAGACATTTTATTCTAGCTTTTATACTTTATGTGCAATAAGCATTTTTATGAGCAAAGGTATGTAATCTTAAAAGAAATCATGAAATTTGATTTTGTGGGAGAACAGTTAAGATTTGACCCATAGCTTATATAGTGTTTTTTGTAGCCCTTGAGGCGTAGAACAACCTACTTTATTTTTTCACATATATCACCAGTCAACCTGTTTATAGAGACCAAAAGGAAAATGTAGGAGGCATATTTTTTTCTGAGTCACTCTGTTCATATTACATGGGAAATGGGTTCTATTACAGGCTGAACTCTTATTGATAGATGGCCTTCATACGAAGGAGTATCTTATATCTATTATATTATTAAATAAATCAATTTAAATTGTACAACAGCCTACAAACTATACACAATAAACCTTATCAGCCTAAAAAGGAAGGGTTAAACATTAAACTGTAATAAAACTAAAAGCAAATATTATTATATTTTCAGTAAATCGCAAAGGTCAAGATACTTAAAGTTCATTTTTTAATAGCTCATGAACTCGTAATATAGAAGTGAAATACAAACATGATAATAAAATAGCAATGCTAATGTAGTTACAGTAGAACCTCGATAAGAAGTGTCTCAAGGGGATTAGGGAAACAGTCTTGTTATCGAGGTGCTCTTTTTATTTAGGGTGGTGTTATCAAGGTTATTTTGGCTATCAGTCGTGTTATAGAGGTTAATGAAATATTGGGAGCGGGGTGGGGAGGGGTTTTCAAATCTAGACTTGTTTAAGGTCGACCCATTCCTGTATAGAGGTTGACTTCTCAAAATGACTTGTTATAAATGTTCTGAGTTACGTTGTGAATTGGAAAAAATCCGTGTTATTGAGGTTGTTTGGGTAATAATAGTCGCGTTATAGAGGTTAATTTAACATTATGTGTTATAGCAATCTCAAGGGGATTTGAAAATTGCACTTGCAATTGAGGTTTTCGTGTTATTGAGGGTCGTGTAAGTGAGGTTCTACTGTCCTTACTATTTTGTGGCTGCACCATCTAAAGGTCCATGACAATGGCATCGAATTCTTACATATGATATAATCACATAGATGTTTCTCATTGTTTTATATGCAGTATAAGCAATATGCATGCATGTACACAAGCGCGATTACAACATTTTTACTAATAAATGTTTTTACGCAAAAGTTGTTCCCTCTTCCAAGATTTTGTGGACACCATTTGGTGCATATTGTGATCTTAAGCCAGTAAACATAAATTTTATTATTTAAGTGTTTGCTTCCAAATTTACCAAAGGTAGCAGAAGCTGTGTTTGTTTTAAAAAGACAAAAATGTCTCCGAATTCAAAATTCCAATACAGAAATCTGTTTCAGATATCAGGAAACATTTTGGTCTCGTGTCTGCCTGTCAGTTAGACAGACAGTTTCTCTAAATTTCATTAAAATCGGACGCGTAGTTTTTAAGATATGTGCTTAGCAAAACATTGAACAGCAGACAGAGAGACAGACAGTCTGTCAGTCGTTCTGCTGTTCAATTATTTGCTAAGCAACAAATCTTAAGACCTACATGTCAGATTTTAATGAAATTTTAATGGTTGGTCATTATTAGCACATTATTGATCCCATATATGTTTCAATCTTCTGCGCTCATTAATTACGCACAAAATTACGTTTATTTACACCTACATCTTTAAACGTACTCATACCATTTTAAAGAAATTTGGAGGGTTCGTCGAAAAGAGCCCCGAGATAGTCCTATAATAATTTCAACCATCTGCAATCTTTAAATTTGCTACTATTTTATTGATGACATTGCTAAATTAATTAAATACTTTTTATTCATATAAAGAATAAAATTAATTTTGACCTTTTTAAAAAAGGAGAGAAAAATAGTCAGTCAATTAGTGTGGCACCAGCTTCCTCGCATACTTTCCCGTACTTTATTAGCTTTTATGCTTTTAACATCCAATATTGTCCAACTTATTTAACCATTCCCCCCTCCCCCCCTTTTTAGGGGTTCGTTGGTAAAACCAAAAAAAGAAACCCCTATAGTTTCGTTCATGTGTCTGTCTGTCACTCTGTACGGTTCCAATAACTTTTGAATAAAAAAAGATAAAAATATGAAATTTTCCAATATCAAAGATCGCTTTGACGAGCACACGGGAAAAATATAGCGAACTCAAAATTATCAACTGTTTAAATCCAAAATGGCGACAAAAATATTATTTTTAAATTTTGAGTGGGGTATCAAATGAAAGGTATATAACACTTGTGGAAAGCGTTTAATTTTCCACGCCATTTTATCAAATAATATCATAATTTTGCGTCCCCCCCCCCAAAACTATATTTTCACTGCTTCTAAAAATATGCAAAATATGCGTTTTGTTACCCAACAAAACGCATATTTTGCATATTTTTAGTGGAAAGCGTTTACTTTTCTACGCCATTTTGTCAAATCTCCCCCCCCCCCCCCCTATACTAATTTAATGTTTACAACACCAACGAAACCCTTTTTACGTGAGACTTCACGCACTACCAATTTATTTCCTTCTTAAATCTATCATAATTGTTTTGATTTTTTACATGGATAGAATGGATCAATATAGCAAAATTTAATTTTGAAATTTGGGGATCTCTACGACCTACTTTCGACTACTTACTTTTTCAGTGATGGTTAGTTATGTATTTGAAGCTTAGTTTTACAATTTGAAGATAACTAAGCGCTGCTTGGTCTATTAGTTTTCTTGGAAGGTTTAAGTTAAAACCAACTTGAAATGCAATAATTCGACACTGGTTGCCTTGTTTAGTTAGTTTATAGAAGTCCTTGGCCTTCCCGACTTTAAAACCAACTTCGTTTCTACCTTAATTACCAAGCGGCTTGAATGAACGGATTAACCATGAGCCTTACTTCAAATCCTTTCACCACTAACAACAACAATACTATTTTGGTTTATCTTAAATTTATGGTTAAGAATAAAACCTTTTTAGTAAGAGAAGATTATAAAAGGATCTATTTTGGACTTGATTTTACCTTGGTATATTTAGATCTAGAGTCCAAACCCCAACAAATTCAAGAAATAATCTTTAGAAAGTGAGAAATACGAGAAAGGCGGCCACGGTATCTCAGATAGCTAAGCAGATGTTCATCCAGCATCGCCATATACATGGTTAGCTACTTATGTTAAGTGGTGACTAACTGATTATATATGGCAATTGGGTTTATACAATTGATAGAGCAAAGCACTAACCCCGGGTCATCCATTATATTATAAAATTGGACTAGGTGACCCACGGGAAATGGGCGGATTTAGATTTAGCCGTATTCAATCAGTTCTTTTTCAATATTTTAGCAGCAAAATTCATGGTTTTTTTTCCTGCTCCTCTGCGTATTGTCGATGATTTTTGGAAATTGATGGAGTGCGGATGTGAGATTTAATAATTAACTTAGTGTTTCAAGGTATTAGGGTTTACAAACTAATACAAATTTAAAATTCAGTTCATTTTGTACGATTCCCAGAATGCGTAAGATACGTTTACAATCACTAGAGATAAGGTTTAATAGTACATTACGCGTCGAGTGCGGAAAGTAGCATTTTGCATGCGAGTGTGGAGTTTGCACCCAAGCGATAGCGAGGGTGGTAAAACCACACGAGCAATGCAAAATGCCGTTTTCGCACGAGTTGCGTACCGTACTTTATCTACGATTGTTAGATTTAAATAATAAATTCAGAAAAAAATAAACTTCCTCTATATACAAGTTCGTATTTCTCTTTTGATGAAGATGACATTAATTCATTAGTTGTATTTTGTGCCGAATTATTTTGGGAGGCGTATTATTCTCCTCATATTCGTCATAATCATTTAAAACACTCATTGATTTTCACAAAATACTCGATATAAAAGTTACGTTTATTAAACAAACAGCATATTGGTCTTGTTAAATGTAAACAAACTCGCTAATCGTGCGTAAAGCTGAAGAATTCCACTTCTTTACCGCACTAGCGTGGTAAAGAAGTGGAATTGTTCAGAACTATGAGACGCGCATGCGCAATGAATACAAGTACGTAAATAATCACTTTCTACGCACCTAAACAGAGATATAATGTTTATATTTCGTATCAATCGTAGATCAACATTATATAGGTGCAATTATCAAAGAATGTGTTACCTACATTAATGACTTTTATTGGTATTGTAACGGGGAAGCCAAGTGCAGAATATTCTAGGAAAGCAGTGTAGACCTTAGGCTAGCAAAGGCTCGAATATCTGTCTAGTGGTGCTTTCCCCCACCAAGAATCTAACAGACTAAGCCCTAGCATAGAGTCACACAGGGAGTCCGATCTTAGCTCTGGAGGTGTACACATCATACAGTAATCATACACACACAATCATGTACAAATAAATATCTTTCAACCATATAACCAGTTCCATATAACCACCTCTAACCACCTCTAAACACCTCTAACCACCTCTAACCCCCTCTAACCACCTCTAACCACCTCTAACCACCTCTAACCACCTCTAACCACCTCTAACCACCTCTAACCACCTCTAACCCCCTCTAACCACCTCTAACCACCTCTAACCACCTCCAACCATATAACCAGTTCACTTTATTCAACTCATCAAATCCCTGTTACAGTATGTTAGCTCTTTCTTGAACACCAAACGATGAAACACTTTTTAGGGTGTAGTCCCTACATTCCCCTCTTTTGTAGAGAGATGTGGCATGAATCTAATTTGTGAGGGGTTCTTTCTAAACATTGTAATTTAATGATTCCTGTAGTCCAGGAGATAGCGTGCAAAAAGTGTCTGAATTGTGTTACGAAAAAGATTAACTATCTTCTACTTAACAAAATTCTAGCTTGATATTAGTCAGACATTATTTGTTAGGATGCTATTTTCTGGACTAAGTGATAATAGATAAGTGATACTTGTTTTACCTTACTAGAGGTCGACCAAGAAGTCATGGAAATGAGAGGAGTGCGCTAGTGTCGTCATGTACAGTCAGTTTTTGATATAATAGACCACGGTCAAAAAACACAGTGTTGTTCTTCTGTTATTAATAATTTTATTTTTAATAACTTCTATATTTTTTGCAACAGGCAACACTGTACCTGACAAGAAATCACTAATAATATACGATAATATCTTTATATTATTATTTATTGATTATTCATAATAATATTCTTTAAATCTAAATCGATATTCTTTTTCCTTAATCTATTTTTTTTCTTCCTCTTTATTTCTGAGTTTGATTTGGATTTAGAACAGTTGTGACTATAGTTCGTGCTGTATAAAAACAAACAAAACAGGAAACCTAACAGATTGGAAACCTTCCTGTTGTTATTCGTGAGATTTGACATAACTGGGCATGTCATACAAACTAGGAATGGTTATTGTCTTAGCACCCGACTGTACTGACTTCGGCACTACTCGGAAGTTCCGATTTTAAACGAAGTTAAGCTTTCCGTTTCTCCCGTGTTCATGACTTCTTGGTCGACCTCTAGAATTGTAAACAAAAACTCAAGTCAAAAATGGCGTTTAGGCCACTTTGTCTGAGAACTCCTCTGTTAAGAATTGAAAGTCTTAATAGATGTAAAAGCAAACTATATTTAATTATTTAATAAAATAAAATATTTATAAGAATGTTACCTCCTTCTATTTGTCCGTTGGTACTGACTGCAGACATGGAAAGAGAAGTCAGTAAGGTTACGAAATTGGCCAATACAACTACGCCTATACCTTCCACTGAGCACAGCATTAGAAGAATAATCATGAAACAGATAAAAAATAAAACAAATTAAATTAGAAATTATTCAGGAAAAACCGGCGTTATTATAAGTGGAGGACGTACTCGCAACTCCGCTTCCTCAAACCTAGTTCTTAACACTGACAAATCTGGTGAGTTCGACTACCAGAGAGATCTGAGTTTCTTAATGATGACATCAAGTAGATGAGTAAAGTGGCTGAATCCCCAACCTGTAATAACATTATCACGTGTTAGTCGTAAAAGAAACAAAAAATAAAATTCTCTGTTATTTACTTAAGATTTTGTCCCGTATCGTGAAATTTACCAATTGTTGGTTGTTTTTTTAATAAATTAAATATTGATCCTTGAGCAGTTTTCAGTCTAAGAAGGCTCAAATCTGTTATATTGTTGAAGTTTACCCTCGTAGTTTAAAAAGTAAAGTATTTTAATTTTCATGATGTCCTTAATTTGTCCTGCGGATTACCTGCAATCCGGACAGTTTAAAAAAATAATAATAATATTAAAAAATCGCAGGGAAGTACTTGCGTCCAAGTACTTTTTAGGGTTTTGTAGATGATTAAGCATACCCGTTATGAAATAATGATTTTTTTTTCTTCGATTTCAAGGGTCCGGGTTCGATCCCCCGGAGGGTCACAATGTTTTTCATCAGTAATAACGACTAGATAAATTACATTTTATCAGAACATTTTCATCACTCCACCATAAGGTATACCCATGAATTATTTTGAAATTTTATGACCAGCCTTTATATAGTGTTGGGGGGGGAATTTTGTTGGGGTATATTTTGACTTATAAAACCAATAAAGAATGAAAAATTTAAAAAAACAAATATATATTTGTATCCTTCAGCAGCTTTCATTTGATACCCCACTCAAAATTTTAAAAATATAAAATTTTGGGTGTACTTCAAATTTTCGCGCACAAAATTGGTAATTTTTAAAAACTAGAAATGAACTCCCGGAAATATCATCGCCCCACAATAAGGAATTAGCATGAATTCTTTCGAAATTTTAGGACAAGCCGTTATATAGTGGTTTGGGGGGGGGATTTTTTTTGGGTATATTTTGATTTTTTTTACCCGATAAGGAATGCAACATTTAAAAAAGCATATATATATTTGTGTCCTACTCTTCAGCAGCTTTCATTTGGTACCCCACTCGAAAATTAAAAAAAATATACAGTTTTGAGTTTACCACATTTTTGCGAATTGCGCATGCGCATGTTAAATTTTTAACTTCTGTGTATTTTTCCTGTGGTTGGGTCAAAAAGTTGCACCAGTGTTTCAAATTTCACCACTCTAGCTTAAACGGTTCGGGCCCTATAACCCAAAGAGCGACGGACGGACGGACACATCACCCTCGGTATAAGGGTTTTGAGAAGTATCTACAAAACCCTAAAAATGAAAAACAATATTTTAATAGTATGTAAATTAGTGTGGCACATAGCTTCCTTGCCTCCTATGTGTGTGATAATACTTATTTGTATTCAATAGCAAATGAGCTCATACGGCTAAAATTATGGTGGGACTATCTGAAGACTTCTTTTGTGAAACTAACCACCTTTATTTGTTGAAAATCGAATGAGTATTTTTAAAGATAATTTGAAAATTAGTGTGTGCACATCGCTTCTTTGAGATTTGGATATGTTTCGATTCACATTGGAGTGACACTAATTTTTTAGCACAACTAAATTTAGTGCGTAGGCTTCCGCCGGTCGTAATCAATAATTTGGTTTTCCAGTGAAATCCACATCACTAAAGGGGCCCACACACTTACAGTTTAATTGCAGGCCGTTATCGTATACGATTATCGTAAGGCCAAAATCTCCGACCACCACACATTACCAGTCCAGCGCCTGAAGGCAATCGTAAAGAACTGCAGATCTGTGCCTGTATGCGCCATACACTGTGCGATAAATTCCTGCAGGCCGATATCTGTCGATTTTTAACTGCAGGCCATGAACTGTTCCCCTCTCAGTTCCCGCTAGACTTTCTGAATGCGTAGAAGTAAACGTTGTGCGTTGTACGTTAATTATTGTGAACAAACGAAGAAAAAAAAAAAAGATTTTGGTGAAAGAAGCGGCTCCAAGAAAGAAACACTAGTTCACACATTGCTCTGTTGCGTGAATTGAGGCATTCCTATAAAGAAGATTTATTAAACTATTTGCGAATGAACGAAGGCAATTTCAACAAAATGTTTCGATTGGTTTCACCCTTCATTAGTAAAATTAACACCAAAATGTGCCAGTCAATAATTGCAGGAGATTGTTTATTTTCTTTTTAACAGTATCTAAAAAAATGTAATTAGAAATGTAAAATGTATAATTTATAATTTATCAGAAATGATTAATAAATAAATTAAACCATTATAAATTATTTAACTAAAGAATTATTATTATATGTACCATATTTAAAGTGCAATTACCTATTATCGCAGTCGGTACTGTTTTTTTTTTTTTTTTTTCTTATAAAGTCTAATAACACACCTTTCGCAGCCTTTTGTTTGAATAATTTATAGACGATTGTTAGACATGTTTATAGACGAGACATGTCTATGAAAGCTGAAATAAAATTAGGTTTATAGTCAACCATGGTGTCGTCAGTCCAAAATTTTCTAACAACTTGATAAGATTTTGGCCTGCAGTCCGACGAAGGGAAATTAACAAAATAAAGATGATTCACTCTACACGCCTGTAGGCCGACTGATAGTGTAGGGCGGCATTGATCTTGAGGCACAGGCTTGACAGTCCACGGACTGTCGTCTCTCCTTCCATCCGATCCTCGCCTCTACCCTCCACACACCTACAGTCCACCTTCGACTGCAGTCCGTCATCTTAAGGAAAACTGATAAGTGTGTGGCCAAGCTCCGTGGACGGACAGATCATTATCTTCAGTTAAACTGTTAGTGTGTGGGCCGCTTAAGAGGTCCAAGTCCTTGGTTTCGCTTCCACTACTGGAATCATCTTCAGGCAGTAGCGTACACAGAAAAATTTTTCGGGGGGGCCCAACCTAATTTAACCTATATGCGGGTTTAGCATACCCCATAATTTATTATAATTGTAATTTCTCCCCCTTTCAACACTCAAATTTCAATTTCTAACGTCATATTTAATTAAATTAAAATCCTATGAGGTAACACCTCACTATGTGATCGTTCTGAAGAACGAATATTATGTCTCCGATTTCAATAATTCCTAGACAGAAATCTGTTCCAGTTATCAGAGAACACTTTTGATCCCGTTTCTGGCTGTCAGTCTGTCTCTCGCCCAATGATTGCGAACAATTCTTAAAAACTACTCGTTCAATTTTAATGAAATTCAGATGGCAGTTAATTAGCCTAAGTAGTTCATTGTTGGTCCTAGTTCCTATATAAGTTCCAATCTTCTGGTCCCATTTGTTTCTCTTCCACAAGTGCACGCACATACATTTATTTACACCTTATCTTCAAAAATACTTATCTCATTTTTATCAAATTTATCTAATAGAAGCTCACAGATTAATTTTAACTGTCTGCGCTGTTTAAATTTTGGTAAATTAATACTTTAAATCATGTAAAAAACAAACCAATTTTGACTAATTTAAAAAGGAGGGAAAATTTAGTAAATTTGACATGAATAAAGTATCAATTTAGCAACATTTTAAGAGCGCAGGTGGTTGAACTTAATCTTGGGTTATCTGCGGGCTGCGTTAAACAAATCATTTAAATTATTAAAAATCAGTTGAGTACTTTTGAAGCTATAGGTGTAAATAAATGTATGTCTGTGCGCATGTGGAAGAGAAACAAATAAGCGCAGAATATTGAAACTTATATGGGACCAGCAATGTTATAACCTGGCAAATTATGACCTACCATCAAAATTTAATTAAAATTGGACGAATAGCTTTTAAGATATGTTGGTTTGCAAAAATTGAAAGACAGGCAGACATGGGACCCAAAATGTACCCTGATGTTAAACAGATTTCTGTCTTGGAATTTTTGAAATCGGAGACATAAAAATGATTCTTCTTTAGAACTGTCACATATCTTCCGTTTTCTTTGGTAAGCTCGGAAGCAAGGCGTGATCCAAACTTCAAAAACAAACGTCGATTTGGAGCACATACGAATTTCAAATTTGTATCTAAAATAGAATTTTTCTTCAAGAAAATTAAATACCTATTGCAAAACAAAAGAACCATTCGCTAGGTAATTACATGGGACATTTAACGTCAAATGTTATCTCAACGCTTTTTGAGTTTTAAGATTTAAATTTACTATTACTATGTAATAAGAAACAGTTTTGTCACAAAATGGTAAACCGATTTATTTATATTCCCTCTGTTTTCCCACTTAATGTCGACGAACACTAGTCCGACCCGAGTCAAGCCTGGTGAATGCCGCATAGACAAGAGGGCCCACGAAGCGTTCTACACACAATCCTGGTCCTAAACAAAAATTTGCTACTGAAATCCACAACTCCCTTATCCTATCTTTTTCCCGTTTAAGCCAGTCTCTAGTGTGCATATTTTAATTCAATTAATTTAATTCCATCGGCAAAAGTCCGAGTTGACTCAGGCCTCATTTAATTCAATGTGCTTAACAACTAGGCCGAGCCGGCAATCGAGTCTAATATATTGAACTTTTTTTGAAATTTTGATGCAGTAATTTCCATCGACAAAATCCGGGTACTAGCAACCAGGCCGTTTCATTGTACTCATCCTAATCAATTCAATGCACTTAAATCTATAGCAAAATATTCTATAGCTGTCAATCGGGGCAGTCTATTTTTACGAATCCTAATCGGCGAAAAATCGGGCCGATTTAGTTTATGCATTCTAATTTAATTCAATGAATCTAATTCTATCAGCATAAATCCGGGCCCACCCGACAATCGGGCCCTTAGTTTATGCTTCCTAAGTAATTCCATCGGAAAAAATCCGGGCCCAGCCGGCAAATGAGCCGATTTATTTCATACATCCTAATTTAATCCAATGAATCAAATTCCATCTGCAAAAATCTTGGCCCAGCCACAATTGTGTTTAATAGTTTTAGTTTCATCGACAAAAATTCTGGCCAAGTCGGCAATTGTGTTTAATAGTTTTAGTTCCATCGACAAAAATTCTGGCCAAGTCGGCAATTGGGCCGACTTAGTTTATGCTACCTAATTTATCTCCATCGGCAAACTCCAGGCCCAGCCGACAGGCGGGCCGGTATAGTGTTTAATAAATTATATTCCGCATCGGCAATATTCGGGCCCAGCTGACAATCGGGCCGGTATAGTGTTTTATGAATTTAATTCCATCGGCAAAATCTAGGCTCAGCCGACAATCGGGCCGATATAGTGTTTTATGAATTTAATTCCATCGGCAAAATCTGGGCCCAGCCAACAATCGGGCCGATATAGTGTTTTATGAATTTAATTTCATCGGCAAAATCTGGGCCCAGCCGACAATCGGGCCGGAATAGTGTTTTATGAATTTAATTCCATCGGCAAAATCAGGGCCCAGCTGACAATCGGGCCGGTATAGTGTTTATGAATTTAATTCCATCGGCAAAATCCGGGCCCAGCCGACAATCGGGCCGGTATAGTGTTTTATGAATTTAATTCCATCGGCAAAATCTGGGCCCAGCCAACAATCGGGCCGATATAGTGTTTTATGAATTTAATTTCATCGGCAAAATCTGGGCCCAGCCGACAATCGGGCCGGTATAGTGTTTTATGAATTTAATTCCATCGGCAAAATCTGGGCCCAGCCGACAATCGGGCCGGTATAGTGTTTTATGAATTTAATTCCATCGGCAAAATCTGGGCCCAGCCGACAATCGGGCCGGTATAGTGTTTTATGAATTTAATTCCATCGGCAAAATCTGGGCCCAGCCGACAATCGGGCCGGTATAGTGTTTTATGAATTTAATACCATCGGCAAAATCAGGGCCCAGCCGACAATCGGGCCGGTATAGTGTTTTATGAATTTAATTCCATCGGCAAAATCTGGGCCCAGCCGACAATCGGGCCGGTATAGTGTTTTATGAATTTAATTCCATCGGCAAAATCTGGGCCCAGCCGACAATCGGGCCGGTATAGTGTTTTATGAATTTAATTCCATCGGCAAAATCAGGGCCCAGCCGACAATCGGGCCGGTATAGTGTTTTATGAATTTAATTCCATCGGCAAAATCTGGGCCCAGCCGACAATCGGGCCGGAATAGTGTTTTATGAATTTAATTCCATCGGCAAAATCAGGGCCCAGCTGACAATCGGGCCGGTATAGTGTTTATGAATTTAATTCCATCGCCAAAATCCGGGCCCAGCCGACAATCGGGCCGGTATAGTGTTTTATGAATTTAATTCCATCGGCAAAATCTGGGCCCAGCCAACAATCGGGCCGATATAGTGTTTTATGAATTTAATTTCATCGGCAAAATCTGGGCCCAGCCGACAATCGGGCCGGTATAGTGTTTTATGAATTTAATTCCATCGGCAAAATCTGGGCCCAGCCGACAATCGGGCCGGTATAGTGTTTTATGAATTTAATTCTATCGGCAAAATCAGGGCCCAACTGACAATCGGGCCGGTATAGTGTTTTATGAATTTAATTCCATCGGCAAAATCAGGGCCCAGCTGACAATTGGGCCGGTATAGTGTATAATGAATTTAATTCTATCGGCAAATCCGGGCCGAGCTCATTTGCGGAGATTAAGTGTATACACACCATAAGATAATACTTAATTAATTCCTTTTATTGGAAAATATTACAGACAATTTGAATGCATGTGTCATTACTGTGTTTGTTTTGTTTTTAATGTATGGCGGGTCAAAGTTATGTAATCATTTCGGGGGGGGGGCAGGGCCCCTTGGGCCCCCCCCCCTGTGTACGCCACTGTCTTCAGGAGTGTGATGCATCGTGATGTTAACTCGAAGCAAACACAGGATAGAGAGTGAGAGTGTATATCCTGTGTTTGCTTCGAGTCAACACCACGATGCTTCCAGTAGTGGAAGCGAGACTAAGGACTTCAACCCCTTCGAGACGCGGATTTCACTGGAAGCCAAGTTATTGAATACTATATTGTTCAAGAGAAGATAGAAATTTTGACAAGCCATTTTAATTTTTTTTTAAATCTGTTGTGTACTTATAAATAAATATAGGTATAGGTGTAAATAAATGTATGTTTGTGCGCATGAGGAAGAGAAAGCAATGGGCACAGAATGTTGAAAATACCAACCGCGGGCTAATTATGGCCTACCATCTAAATTTAAAAAAATCGGGTACGGGGTACCTAGGAAAAAGTTCCCCACTTCAGAGGCCACTAAAGTGGAAGGAAGCAGCATTGGATGGGTGACCGTTCTGAACAAACTGATTTATTATCATTCTTCAAAAATAACCTTATTTTAATAGCTATATTTTATTTAATTATTTGAAGTTTGCGGGAATTTGACAGATGTAAACAAACTTTGACGTCATCAAAATTATCGCACTAATAAATAATCATATTCGCTTATAACTTTTAAACTAATTAATGGAATTTCATGGAGTTTTTTTTTATATTTGTTCCTTAATTTTTCCCGGTTCCAACGATATGCTATTATATGTCAAAAACCTATTTATACTTTCGGTATTATTAACCGTCAAAGTTTAAAAATTCAAAAATTGATAACTTCAAAATGGCAGCTAATATTAAAATGAAATTTGGTGGCCTTGTTTTTCATGCAGAGAGGTACATTCGTGCTAAATTTCAACTCGATCAGGTCCATTTTCGATTTATTACGATTTTTTGTAAATTTTTGCTGACTCAGCAAACTGGGTTCAAGATGGCGGAAAAAGTTGATTTTTCGGGCGGCACAACTACAGGTAAGGACTGATTTTTCTGCCAAGTTTCAACTCTCTAGGTTAAATACCTTGGGCGCTACGATGATAGCACACACACATACATACATACAGTCGTCATGCTGAAAACCACTCAGGAGGTCTTAAAAACACCCAAAACGGATAATTCCGTTGAAATCTCGACAAAAAAATAATTTTTGGTGAAAACAATACTTTTCCTACTATTATAGGTAGTGAGGAAAAGTAAAAAAAATCTGATAAATGATTTTTAGATTGTGGTGGTTCGCAAAAATTTTAAACGGCAGGCAGACTCGAGATCAAAAATGTTTCTGATGTCAGAAATGGATTTTTGTTAAAGAATTTATAAATTTGGAGTTCGGAGGCATAGAAATATAATTCTACAGATTGATTAATATGCTTCCATCAGCTTTAAGATCAGGAAGCAAAATAGACTGCCAATTGGAGCGGCACATAGCTTCCTCGCTATTTTATAATTGCTTTATCGCTAATTTTATTGATTTTATGCTTCTATTAGTCGTTAATGTCTATTTTGTTCAATTGTTTCCCCCGGTTTTTTAATCTGACAAAATTGTTTTTATTTTTACATAAATTAAAGTATCAATTTAGCAAAAGTTTAAAAGTGCAGACAGTTCAAATTAATCAAGGGCTATCTGCGGGTTACTTTCGATAAATTACAAAAGTTTTAGTCAAATCAGATAAGTACTTTTGAAGCTATAGGTGTTAATAAATGTAAGTTTGTGCGCATGTGAAAGAGAAACAAATGAGGGAGAAGGTTGGAACTTATATGGGACTAACAATGGGCTAATTATGACCTACCATACAAATTTCAATAACATCGGAAGAGTAGTTTTTAAGATATGTTGGTTCGCAAAAATAGAGCGACAGACAGACACGGAACCAAAATTGTCCCCTGATATCTGAAACAGATTTCTGTCTTGGAATTTTGGAAATCGGAGACATGAAACATATTTGTTCATCAGAACAACTACATATTATAGCTTCCGTTACCTTCTGCAAGGTCACGGAAGCAAAATTATTAACTAAAATTATTAAACATAAAATAAGGATCACTTTAACCTAATTTGTACAATTTTCGTCGGAATCCCCGACTACATTTTAAAGTACTAAGAAAATGCATTTTTATTCACAATATACTGTAAACTTTAAATTAAGTTTTCTATCCTGTGAAAAGTTTGCTTCATTAGAGTTAAAAGTCTTACCTTTTAAAACATTAAATCAAATGTTTCCCTATTAGATAAAAACTTGTAAGGGGTTGTTGAGGGGGGGGGGGGTGTATGGGGCTAAAAACACTGAAGGTACATTCTACACTTTTAAGTGAAAATGTATCTTGAATATGTTTGGGAAAGAAGAGAGAGTTTAATCTAAGTAACCTTTACTAGACTTACTTATGAGTTTTCCAAGAAACTTTGAAAGTGAAGTCGGGGTAGTCTGCTTTTAAAATGTCTGGTTTCTGTTATCATTTTTTAAATGAAATTGAAAATGTTTCTGTAACTATTAGTCTGAAAAGCATTAACTTAACTAACTAACTAATTAACTCCATGGCTTAACAGCTCATGGTGGATCTAGTCCAGCCAAAGGGCTTAAGCAACTTTTTATATTATAGTTGACATTGGGTTAGTAGGTCGCTTTATGAGATCTTATAATTGGCATTCGCAACCAGTTAGTCACTACTTCACATAAGCAGCTGCCTATTTATAAAGCGACGCTGGATTAACACCAAGAGAGGGTCCGATCTGGGAATAGAACCTAGATTTGCGGCTATCCATTCAAAAGGTGACTTATCTTTAATGATAGGAAATCCCACGTTCTCCCATATGAACTGCCGAGGTTCTCTTTTATAAAGAACGAGCCATTTGGCCCGTGGCAATTGGCTTAATTTTATATTAAGAAAAAAAAGTAAAATCAAGCCCACCGTTGATCCCATATAAGTTTCAACCTTCTGTGCCCAATTGTTTTTCTTCAACATGCGCTAAAACATATATTTATTTACACCAATATCTTCAAAAGCAATCATTACTCATCTGATTTTTATGAAAATTAGATAGTTCGTTGAAAGTAGCCAGCAGATAGTCCCAGATTAATATCAACCGTCTGTGCTCTTTAAATTTTACTAAATTGATACTTTAATTTATGTAAAAAATCAAAATTTTATCATTTTTAAAAATTCGAAGGAAAATGAAATAAATTTGACAATAATGAGCTGTAACAGTATCAAATCATTTAAGAATACGAAGTAGGGCGCGAACAAGCTATGTGCCACACAAATTGGCAGAGAATTTATAATCACGTAGTGATTTCAAAGAGCTGAATTCTAGGGCTATATTTTTCTTAGATCTGCAAGCAAACTAGGAGCAGATTTCTTTGGACCGAAAAAGGCAATATTCATTCTTTTGAGCTAAGTAGATCGTGAAGCACGTTTTCGTGGTTACATGGAGCTTACGCCTCAAATCAAACCTGTTTGATTTTCAGTCGTGAGTTCGCCTCTACTGATGCAACATAGCAACAAGTAGTGCGGTAAAAATGGTTTCCATAAAATTGCAAGACATTGAAACTGTGTGTTTTCTCGAATTGTATGCTAATGAAAAATGGTTATAAAGCAATCATCAAAGAATACTGAGACTGAGATTTGAGAATTGCTGCGGTTCAGAATTCCTGGATTTAGAACGAAATAAGTTATTTAAAAACTTGAGATGAAGAAAATATCCGATAGTGAGCGGTCAGAAGCCGATAATGATGTCGTTTACAGGCCACAATTCTTCTAGTTTCAGCACATGAATTCATTCATTAGTCCTTTGTAAAGAGCTTCAATTAGGTGTTCGTTAATGGTCGTCAGCTTCCCGCGTTTAAATGAATCACGTTTTCGACTCTTTAGCCAGTGTGCTCACGTCCGAAGACAGTTGACACTTAAGCAAATGGAAATACGAAAGCTTGGCAGGCATCTGTTTTCACACCACGTAGGAATACGAAAGCGTTGCTGGCTACTGTTTTCGTGCCACATGGGAATACGAAAGCATGGCAAGCATCTGTTTTCATGCCACATGGGAATACGAAAGCGTGGCGGGCATCTATTTTCATGCCACATGGGAATACGAAAGCGTGGCAGGCATCTGTTTTCACGCTACATGGGAATATGGCTTTTAGACCTTAGACTGCTGGAACGACAAATCTGCCAACAAGCTAATAGTAGCCCCTTGATAGAAGATTCTACATATAATATTTTCTTACATTCTATAACACTCTAAATTTTGTTTGCATGCGCTGACTTCTAGGTCTGACTGACCATATTTAATTTAGGCATCGTTGACCGCTGGAGTTCAAAGATCCTGTTTTGACTAATTAAGCTACTGCGTAAAGAGACAGTATTTATTTTTTCCCGCATTTTATTTACACTTAAGAATTAATTAATTATGTACAAGCTTATACTTAGTTAGGTAGCATAATCTCAATTTTAGACAACTAACGTTACCCACAACTTCACATGAATAGTATGTGAATCTCGAATATCTTGCGTGCTTGGAATTATTCAGAAAACATATAAAATTCTAAAGGTTAGAAAGGAAAGTTTTCACAATGTAGACTTTAAATTCCAATTTAACTCTAGAAATAGTGTTGTATGTTAAACATTTTGTACCTTGAAAATTAACATACAACTATGCCATCATTCTCTACAGAAATGCTTGCTTTTTTATCAAAATCAAGTTATTATTAGTTTGCTACTTGATATATGACAACTTCGATTTTGAGTAATATTTGAATAACTAACTTATTAAGTGACAAACTAACATCAACTTGATTTTCGGTTTAATAACTAATTTTGTACTCAGTATAATGAAAATCAAATTGTTCTCCATAATGGGCGGGACATGGCCGGTCTTCCCCGGTTTTTTTTTTTTGTTTTTTTTTCAAATGCCTATTGCCAAGCTATATCCTGCAGACGAACTTAGCCGACCAAATATTCTTAAAAGCCACTAAAAGATTAACTTTTACACAAAATTCTAGCTTAATGTTAGTCAGACACTTTTTTACATCTCCTGGACTAAAACGTTGTGAACTATTTTTGGTATATTTATGAGTAAGATAGTGGGTACTTGTTCAAAGATTGTTAAACGCGATAGTAAAGATATCAGCAGAAGTAAGTAGATCATTTATCTGCTTTCAGATCATTGTAAAAAGCTATTTTGTTCTGAAGCTAGAAAATGTGAGAATTAGGCGTAAAATAAAGCGTGGGTGAGTTAGATTGGTGAGTTGGTTTTAGAAAACCTGACGTATCTTCGAAGGAGCATCAAATCAAACCGTCTAAACTGTTAATCGTCTTTTCTATCTGTATTTTTTTTCAATCTCCCAAGACTCAGATACTCGGAATTTCGATCCTTTCTTTTTCTCTATTTGAAACTTTATTTTCTCTCATTTTATTGACTTTGTGAATACAAGGCAGTAAATAATTTATTGTGCCTTAACATCTCGCTATTTTTCGCTATTTCAATCTGTAACATTTTGTAAAGGCCCCTCTAGACTGTCGCGAAGTTGCCCGAAGTCGGGCAAGGAACAAGAATGTGGAGAGGTTGCCCGTGGATCCTCGGGGGTCCTTTCCTCGCCTCGCCCGACTTCGCTTCAGAGGCGGTTTTTTGGCCCGAGTCAAAGAGGACGTGAGGAACATTGAGTCGTGGCTGAGGTGCTCGCCACGAAGGGCGAGAGTGTGGATGTGAGTACTTCGCCTCGGGTATCCTCGGTGAGTATAATCGGCGAGGATACTCCGCGAGAGTGTGGAGGGGCCTTAACATGGATACGTTTTATCTTCTTTTTTTGGGACAGCAGAAATTTTCATCCTGCAAAAAACAACATGAAAAAAGCGTCTAGAACCAGGAAGTTAGAATTTAACAGGAGGTTGGGTTGTTTTCATTTTTAGTACTATATATCTTCAATAGGGGCACTGAACTGAATATTTTAAATATAGTAGGAACTAGGAAGTTAAAATCTAAGAGGAGGTCGCTCAGTTTTTACTTTTAGTACTATATTTCGCCACTAAAAGTCGATCAAGAAGACATGGCAGCACTAGTATTGTTGTTTTTGTGTTATATAGAGTCAGTTTATAATAAAACAAGCCCTTTGGGCAGTGGCATCTAGCTTATTTGATACTTAAAAAAAAAATTATTACACCTATTTAAAGACCGAAAAATCAGTTTCATTAGTACTCCCTGAATTAGTAATTTTTCACATTAGAGTGAGTTAAAATTAATTCTATTGCTTCCGAGCTAATCCATGATAGAGGAAAGCATTGTCATCATTTTGACGAACGATGTTTTTTGTCATAGTCCAGGAGATAGCGTGCAAAAAAGTGTCTGACTAACATCAAGCTAGAATTTTGTATACAAGTCAATCTTTTAGCCCCTTTTAAGAATATGTGGTTGGCTAAGTTCGTCTACGGGTCATAGCTTGGCAATAGGAGTTTGAAAAAAACAAACCGATGGAGAGCGGCCATGTCTCGCCAATTATGGGGGACAGTGCGATTTTCATGATCCTGAGTGCAGAATTAGTTAGTAGACCAACAATTAAGTCGATGTTCTTTTTACACTTGATAGGTTAGTTTTTCAAATATTACAAAAAATCAACTTTGTCTCCTGTCAAGGGACAAACTAACATCAACTTAATTAATTCTTTACTCAGGATCATGCAAATCACATTGTCCACCATAATTGGTGAGACATGGCTGCTCTCCACCGGTTATTGTTTTTTTTCAAACGCCTATTGCCAAGCTATGTCCCGCAGACGAACTTAGCAGACCACATATCCTTAAAAGGCGCTAAAAGGTTGACTTGTATACGAAATTCTAGCTTGATGTTAGTCAGACACTTTTTTGCACGCTATCTCCTGGACTAACACAAATTTCAAAAAAATTCTGGACCGAAATCTGTTTCAGACTTGAGGCAACATTCAACTTTCGGAACCTTCCTCTATCATAAAAGCTATTCGTCAGTTTTAATTGAAATTTGGATGGTAGTATAATATTCAGTCAGACCTCTATAAAATAAAATTGATAGTTCCAAAAAAAAAAATATTTGCTATAAAGAAATTTTATTATATAGAATTTAAACGAATCTACGCCTTTAACAAATTATTTTTTTATTTAGACATATCTGTGGTTAGTAAATTACGCTGTAAAAATTCAAGACCTTAATAAACGCCTGAAACGAATTCTAAACAAAGACCAAGGGATTTCTCTGTACTGTACAAAAGATGATTCCAATTCCACTTAAACTAATGGAGATTTAATAGGGAAAATTATTAGACTGCTTGGTTAGGCGTTTTTAGTAAATTTTTCATTTAATTCTAATTTATAATTATTTTTGTTAAATTCATTAGTGCTAATTAGTTTTTTAAAGTTGGTTATGGCAGATTTTCTAAGTAAATCAAATAATTGTTTCGTTGAGTCTCAGGTAGCTTTATACTTCTACTGCTTTAATTTAATTATGTTGACACCTGGACTCCTCCATCTTCCTTTGCTCCTTACTTTTTTTTTTTTTTTTTTTTTGCTTTCCTCCACTTCCATTCCTTACGGCAGTCCTTCTTCATCGTTCACTCTGAACTCTTTAAAAAACTTGATATCAGTTATCTTTACTTGGATCAGTCTACCGGACCATAAAGTTTGGTGATAGTTTGATCATCTCACTGATCTGTTACCGGGTATTCAGCTCTGACACCTGTCGAGACTTCTGCCGGTTATCCTGATCTTGCTGCTGATTTGCTGTCTCCCGGACCCTCAGCAGAGATTCTTGGAAACACACGAAGCACATTCTACGTCCTCATATCTACAGGTACCTTCATCCAATTCACACCAATTTCCCTTTTACTCCTCCCTTAACAGTAAATTCATTTTTTTACTGGTCTTATATTACTTTGCTTTGTAAGTTTCATCGCACATTTCCGTTTCCCCAATTTGGAACCACTTCCCGTGATTCAATCATCCCCAAATTTTGTACATTGATACAACTATGGTGGAGAATACAGAAATAAAAAAAAAAAAAAATGGTGTCAAATTTATTTGCTTTTTAAGTTTCATCGCACACCTATTACCCCAATTTTGAACCACTTACCGTCATTCAATCTTGCCCAAATTTTGCACATAGATACAACTAAGGTGAAGAATACAGAAATTAAAAAAAAAAAAAAAAAAAAAAAAAAAAAAAAAAATGGCGTCAAATTTATTTGCTTTTTAAGTTTCATCGCAAACCTATTACCCCAATTTTGAACCACTTACCGTCATTCAATCTTGCCCAAATTTTGCACATAGATACAACTAAGGTGAAGAATACAGAAATCAAAAAAACAAAAAATAAAAACAAAATGGCGTCAAATTTATTTGCTTTTTAAGTTTCATCGCACTCCTATTACCCCAATTTTGAACCACTTACCATCATTCATTCTTGCCCAAATTTTGCACATAGATACAACTAAGGTGAAGAATACAGAAACCAAAAAAAAAAAAAAAAAAGTTGAAAATAAGACCAGTTTTGAAAAATGGCATTTTTATATTAATTATTTTTATTGTACCAAATTTAATTATTATTTCTTGATTATTATATATGATTCTTGTGAAATACTGTTATTTTTTTTTTGTCTAATCCTTATTCTATTTTTAAATACAGTCCAACCTTAGATTTTATACTACATTAATATAATTATTTTATCAACCAGCCCTATTTAATATTTTAGGCAGTGGAAATATCGGGCAACCCTCTTTTCATTACCACTGCTAGTGCAAGAAACTTCTAAAAATAGTTCTAAAAAAAAAAAATAAAGGAATGCAAAAACACTGCAAATATTAATTCACAGAAAGTGGTTCTATAGAAACTCTTTACTATAGAGAATTCGTGGTACATACAAATAGAAATCGGGAATTTCGTTGTAAGGAGGTCCTGGATTGTTCACCCGTTGTGACCATTATTTACTACTAAATCTTTAACAGTACTTATCTTATTACTCTAACCACCTCTAATAGTATACTCATCTAATTATGAAAAAATTTGGATAGTTTGCCAAAATTAGCCCACAGATGGTACCCATACCCGATACCATAAATTTCACCAATCCTTATCCAATCACACCAATCCTTTAGTTGAAATCCTTTCCTCCCAATCCATCCCAGATGACCCACCTCACCGCTTGAGAAGGCAGTGGCCCAGAGACTTACTAAGAATGTGATTAATTTATTGAAAATTACTTTTATTATTATTTCTAATTCATATTATTGTAATCATAATTTTAATCCTCATGCCTAAAGGAAAACTTAGTCAATGGACTACTACCTTTCTCAAGTAGTTCAATGCCCGAAAAAAAACGTGTATCATTAACACTTATAACATTTATATATGTAGTTGTGTTACTAAATAAAGTGAAAAAAAAAAAAAAAAAAAAAAAAAAAAAAAAGATGGTACCCATATTAATATCCTATGTCTGCTCAAATTTAATTTTGCTTAAAATAAGTGTAACCCCACTGAGGATCGAAACAGATTCAAATATCATGTTCCCATTCGTTAAATGATTAGGTGGTGAGGAAACTACGAACCCCACAAATACCTTGTTGCGGTTAATCGACTGTTCTCTGTTTTATAGCGTATAAAAAGTTAATTGTGTTTTTTTTACAAAAATGGGTTTTGCGAATTAGAGAACCTTGTACCATCTAAAACTTTAATCTACACTGAAGCTCTGTTACCCGTGAATTTCGTCACCTAGTGAGATGCAAGTTCCAAAGAACTATTATTTTAATTACAGTTTTCTTTTTACATTTAGTCCAGAGACAGTTAAAGTTAATTAGAATAGTGATTATCTTTTACGATTATATTTATTTACTGTATTATTCCCTCTTTACCTTTATTATCAGCTCCACCTGTGATTACATCCGACACTTAAGTATGACCTCAAATTATATATTCTATTATTTTAACCGTGCTTATATTACTTTTATTTATCTTATAAATAGAAATTTCCTTTGTTCAGTGTTAAATTATATGAATGAATGACTTTTATTTTTTTAAAATTAAATTAAGATGCAATTTAAGAATATATAATACATAAATGAGAAAAAAATACAAGTCTACTCCATGGCCATGGCCGTCTGCAGGAGCGTTGCTAACAAATTTGATTTGAGAAGTTCATTTTTATACATACATAAAAGAAAAAGATAACAATATATTTAATAACATTTAACAATTAAAATAGACTGTCAATTAGTGTGGCACATAGCTTCCTCGCATCCTATCATGTACTTTATTGTTATATTAACATTAACATTTTTGTTATATTGTTTATTGTGTAAAAACTATTAATAGTTTTAGCCATCTTTAACACTTTATTGTGGTGTCGCTGTTGGTTTTACTAAAAAATTGTATTTGAAAAAAATGTTTGTCTCATTGAATAGATGAAGTTAGATTTTTTTCCCGACCTAAAATTCCAATTTTAAATTAAAAGTTCACGTTTACGCGGGTGTTGCTCGTGAACGCTTGGACCGATAACGTTGTCCAACGAACTCGTCCTGGGCATTGGTAAAATGAACATGTATACCAAATTTCATCAAAATCGGTTGACATTTACTCAAGTTATCGTCGCACGTTTCATAATTCGCGGACACACAGACCTACAGACAGACAGACAGACAGACACGAAACCAAAAATGTTCCCTGATGTCTGAAACGGATTTCTGTCTTGGAATTTTTAAAATCGGAGGCATAAAAGTTTTTCGTTCTCAAAAGTGAACACAATGCTTCCGTTACCTTCGGTAAGCTCGGAAGCAAAATAAATTTTAGATAAAATTTATTAATTTAATATTGTGGTGGCTGATAAAAAAATATACCTCGTACTACTAGTGAGGACGAGGCTGCTAATAAAATTGGTCGGTAAAGTTCATTGTTAAATTATATATTTCCTCATATAAAGAGTATATTCTGTCCCATAAATACGTATAAAATAATTATAGAGACTTATGTAGGAAGTGAGGAGACTAGACAGTGAGCTCCCCTCCTCCCTAACAACCAAAGCAAGCCTGAGCTAGGTGGAGGTGTCGTCACTCATTCTCTACAGACTGTTGATCCGAACCCTTTCTTAGTTCACGTCGGCATGGAAATCAAAAATCACAACAAAAAGAGAATAATGAAAAACACACGGCGTTGGTTGTGCGTTAGTTTTTGGTGCGTAGCTCCATTATCGTCACTGACCACCCCCATATTCACCCGATTTGGCACCAAGGGACTTTTTTTGTTTCCAAAGTGCAAAATTTTGCTTCCAAGAGCCATTTTGGGGGGCTTGGATGGCATAAAAGCAGCGACGACGAGGCAGCTAAAGAGCCTTAAAGTAAAGGACTTTGAAAGATGTTTCCAATAATGGAAACGGCGTTGGGCCAAGTGCGTTATATCAGGGGGGGGGGAGTGCATTGAGGGAGACAAAATTGTTTTAATTGATTAAATGTAAAATAAAAAAATTATTTTTGGGACAGACTTCGTATTGTTCGGATTGTTGGCCTCTCCTGCTGCTTCGCAGCTGGAGGAAGCAGCATTGGGCGTGGTTAGAACTTGGATGGGTGACCTTGGATGGATTTACACGTTTTGAGGTCCCCTGAGTCCAAAAAAGTGGTTTTTAAAAAATGTCTGTCTGTCGTCGGTCATCTGTGCAGATGCCTGGTGCCTAAAATACTGGGACGATTTTGACGAAATTTGATATTCATGTTCAGAAAAATCATATCCTGTGGTGAAATCGAGAAATTAATTTTAGCCCCAATTTGAGGGCGCTACCCTCCAAAAACTCTGAAAAAATTTGAAACAAAATTATTTCTCGAAAACAGTTCCGAAGATTTTGATTATAAATTCTACAATGCAGTCCATTTAAATATGATTCTAATAGTCCAGGAGATAGCGTGCAAAAAAGTGTCTGACTAACATCAAGCTAGAATTTTGTATACAAGTCAATCTTTTAGCGCCATTTAAGAATATGTGGTCGGCTAAGTTCGTCTGCGGGACATAGCTTGGAAATAGGCGTTTGAAGAAAGCAAACCGGTGGAGAGCGGCCCTGTCTCACCAATTATGGTGGACAATGTGATTTTCATGATCCTGAGTACAGAATTAGTTAGTAGACCAAAAATCAAGTCGATGTTATTTTCACACTTGAACTTGTTAGTTATTCAAATATTACTATAAATCAACGCGGTCACCTGTCAACGGACCAACTAACATCAACTAGATTTTCCGTCTACTAACTAATTCTGTACTCAGGATCATGAAAATCACATTGTCCACCATAATTGGTGAGACATGGCCGCTCTCCACTGGTTTGTTTTTTTCAAACGCCTATTGCCAAGTTATGTCCCGCAGACGAACTTAGCCGACCACATATTCTTAAAAGGCGCTAAAAGATTGACTTGTATACAAAATTCTAGCTTGATGTTAGTCAGACACTTTTTTGCACGCTATCTCCTGGACTATAACAATATAAGCCGTTTTCCCGGGAAAAATGTAGTTCCTGAGAAAATAGCTTTAAACGCGATAGAGAGAGACTGGGTTCGATTCCCCACTGAGGAGAAGTTATTTTTATTATATATTTTGATAAAATATTCAATAATAAATAAATCTACCAACAAAAACTAATAAATGGAAAACACTGGGGTAAGTAATTATGATCTCGTATAAAAGAAAGTTTGTTTGAGTTGTCTCTGACCGATGTTTTAATATAGAATTACTGAATTAATATTGTATCTTTTTGTTACAAAAATAGATTTGATTACTAGTATTTCGGATAAGAAACTCCAGTTTTCATAAAATTATAAATCGATCGCACTTAAATTGACAAAACTAGCGTTATAATCGTGAAAATATTTGAAATAGGTACTCACCTATGCCTGCCTGACCTATTACCCAGGAGAGCCTGAGGAACAACATTACTCCCCAAATATTGAGTAGACATCGCATCTGAAATCAACACACATTCACTTCTAAAAAAAAGGAAAAGATAAAAATATTTCATATTTAAATAAATCATAATCATAAAAAAAATTCATATTTTACTGGCCAGAGAAATTTCCTAAAGGGTGGTTAGAGGTGGTTAGAGGTTGTTAGAAGTGTTTAGAGGTTGTTAGAAGTGGTTAGAGGTGGTTAGAGATGGTTAGAGGTGGTTAGAGGTGGTTAGAGATAGTTAGAGGTGGTTATAGATAGTTAGAGGTGGTTAGAGGTGGCTAGAGGTTGTTAGAAGTGGTTAGAGTTTGTTAGAGGTAGTTAGAGATGGTTAGAGATGGTTAGGGGTGATTAGAGGTGGTTAGAAGTGGTGAGAGGTATATAGACGTTGTTAGAGATTGTTAGAGGTGGTTCGAGGTGGTTAGAGGTGGTTAGAAGTGGTTAGAGTTTGTTAGAGGTAGTTAGAGATGGTTAGAGATTGTTAGAGGTGGTTCGAGGTGGTTAGAAGTGGTTAGAGATTGTTAGAGGTGGTTAGAAGCGGTTAGAGATGCTTAAAGGTGGCTCTAAATCTCGGCCTGTTACGTACAATATGAATTTACTTATTTATTTTTTTGTTAATTTTAAAAAGAAATGTCAATTGCTGTTTTTTTGCTGCTTGATAGCCTTTAGTTGATATTAATTAATTTTAACAACTTTTTAATTAAAAGATAACCCTTCTTTAGGCCTCAAAAGATATCACAAAAAGTGTATTTGAACAACTTGTAACATTAACTTAATTATATAATTTTCGGGATCTAAAAGCTTTGTATGAGATTCGGTAGATTTAAAAGAGATATAAAATTCTGTCTTAACGTTTATATAACCTTATAATCCAAATGTAATTACTTTAATGTAATTTACTTTGATCTTAGTGAACTTATAAGTAAACCATTGTAAGAGGTACTAGTGGGACTTCCCCCACTGGACCTGTGTATCCGATTCGAGGCCATGATGGCCTCATATCGGCTTCACTGCATCGCCTGTGGTGCAGCTACAATACCCACAGAGGCCATGAAAAGGCATGGGATCTTTTGATAGACAGGTGTCCTATGACATTAATGATTCAAGATTATTGCATTGCAACATGGCAATTTAGGAACTCTTGGAGTTCTTTCTTCCCCTCGATACAGGATTGGGAGGAAAACAGGACCAACATTTCTATTACGGGAAAAGACGTGTGGTACACGGACGGATCACGAATAGAGGAGTTGTCAGGAGCGGGGATCTACTGTAAAGACCCCAGCTATGAGGAGAGTATAAGTCTAGGAAGACATGCTACAGTGTTTCAGGCAGAGATATATGCTATCCTTGTATGTGCTCAGACTATTATGAGTAACACGTATGAACAAGATAAACAGATATATATCTGTTCCGACAGTCAGGTAGCGATAAAAGCACTGACTGCACCCAAATGCACTTCCAAATTGGTCTTGACTGCAAAAAACCCTAGAAGCTATTTCTAGCAAAATCAAGGTACAAGTGCTTTGGGTTCCAGGTCACAAAGGAATCGAGGGAAATAAAAAGGCAGATCATCTAGCAAGACAAGGTTCCGGCTCAAATCCCTTGACACCCGAACCCATTGTGGGCATCTCTCGGTGCAACATAGACAGCACTGAAAGTCTCCTTGGTCAGAGAGTTTCAGGAAACCTGGGATGAGTCACCCAGGATGAGACAATCCAAATTATTTATAAGTGGACTCTCTTCAAGACTCGCCAGAAGCATATTGAGCCTAAACAAGAAATCTTGCCCGACTTTGACAGGATTTCTAACTGGTCACTGTCGATTAAACAGGCACATACAGCTACTTGGATTGGCTGATAAACCAATCTGCAGGCTGTGCGGGGAGGATGAAGAAACTCCTTTACATCTGATTAGCCGCTGCCCCGGGCTGCTAAATCATAGATGGCTGAACTTCGGTGAGGCAACCGTTGCTGAGAAAAATAACTGAATATATAATAACTGAAATAAAAAAAGCTGAGAAAAATAACCATCAACTAGATGATAGCATTTTGCCAAGGCATCAGAATGTTGAAGGAGTAGAGGGTCTATGGATTAATAGAGGGAAACCTTCTGCAACCCGGGTTTGTTCAAAGGACCCATCTGGTGGTCTATGTCTCTGGGATCAAGATTTCAGATTTCCCCCCGGTTTAGAAAAAAACAAAAAAAAAAACATTGTAAATATTGATATTCCAGCGGAAAACAAGATAGAAATTTCGTGAATCCCGACAGTTCGAACGTTAGAGATTTTGTGAATCCCGAAGTTTCGAACGTTAGAGATTTTGTGGATCCTGACAGTTTGAACGTTAGAGATTTTGTGAATCCCGACGTTTCGAATATTAGAGATTTTGTGAAGCACAACGTTTCCAACTCATAACAGAGATAATTCTCAGTGGAGTTAGTTACTCATGATAAAGATCAGTTGACCTTCATCATGAGTAAATTGAGAATGCTCCCTGTAATATGTTCGAAACGTCGGAATCCCCAAAATATCTAACGTGCGTCTCCTCCGGACGTCTAGATTTTACTCTGAAACCTACGCTATACTCTGAAACCCATGGTATACTCTGAAACCTACGTTATACTCTGAAACCTATATCATAATCTGAAACCTTTGGTATACTCTGAAATCTACTCTATACTTTTAAATCTTCGCTATACTCTAAAACCTATATCATAATCTGAAACCTATTTTATACTCTGAAACCTATTTTATACTCTGAAACCTATTTTATACTCTGAAACCTACGGTATACTCTGAAACCTATATCATAATCTGAAACCTTTGGTATACTCTGAAATCTGCTCTATACTTTTAAACCTTTGCTATACTCTAAAACCTATGTCAGAGTCTGAAACCTATTTTATACTCTGAAACCTACGCTATACTCTACAAACTATGTTATACTCTGAAACCTACGCTATGGAATTACATGTAGAGGCCCGTGGTTTAATTCCCGGCGCTGGAGTCTATTTTTCTCTGTCTGTCTCCCAGTGTTAATAATAAATATAATTTGATTTAAATTAAATTTAATTAATAATTAATGTTGTTGTTGAAATCACACTTTAGCACTCTTTTTTGACCTTAAAGTGAACCCGTGACGAAAAAATGGATCTTGGAGCGTTTTTTAATCGATTGCAGGATTTGGTTTGTTCTTGAGACGTTCTTTAAACAATTTGGCAAGCTCAAATATACACGAGCAATAAAATTGCGACACTAATTTCGAGGTTGATATCAGGGTTCGTGTGAACACCGATGGAATCAATCTTTGACACACTTATATCTGCGACAGAGCTCTTCTGAGGTGTAAACAGTCAGTCAGTTTCTCTCTGAAAGAATGGTTTAGTTTCCAGAAGTTCCTGAAAGATTTTCCGACGTTAATGGTCAATCCGCAAAGTCCAAAGAATAGTCTGGTGTAATCTAATAATCCAGGAATCCTATACCTAACCCTAATCCTAATCCCTCTATTTACTGCCTGATTTATCCCCACATCCTTATTCCTAGAATCCTAGAATCTAATCTCAGACTTAACCTTACCTCGTTGCTAACCCAAGCCCCCGTTACTCCTTTCAGCGTCTCACACCACCTCCACACCGCCTCCACACGTGTTCTTTCCCCTTTCTAATCTCTCTTGTTTTAATGAATAAATAAAACCAATTTCACAGTTCACTGGCATTCAGGGTAATGTAGTGGAAAAACGTGTAAGTAAATTTTTATTTGAATCCACAAGAGACTGGGAGAGAATAAACACTTTGTAACTTGTTTATCCATTTTGTATTTAAAAATGTTTAGTGTGTCTATATTTTTTGAGTAGTTATAGTTTTGTTTTGTATGCCTATTTTTTGTGTATGGTTTTTTTGTATGTCTATTTTGTATCTATTTTTTGTATGTCTATATTTATTTGTATGTCAATTTTTTGTGCGTCTTTTATTGTTAAAAACTGACTATATATGGCATCAAAACAACAACACTCTAGTAGATAATGTGTATTAACACTCAACACTCGTGACATATTATTCTGAAACCTGCCACACACGTTGTGGTATACCTGACTGATAAATCTGTACAGGTGAACAAGAGCGTAGATTAAAAGATTAAAATATGACATCATAAGATGTAAATCACTAATATCATTGTATTATGGTTGGTGATCCTTTAGTGTTTGAAAAGGTGCTTCATTGTACAACAATTTAATTTGATCATACGGCGATGATTAATTGATTAAATGATTGACAAAGACCTAAATAGAAATCTAAATTAAACATTCTATCATGCCTAGTTTAATTTTAAGACTTTAGGATAAAATATGTAAATATACATGGATATTAAAACTGATGTTCATGATTTCTTGCATACATAAATGTAGTTTTATGTTATTTATCATACAAAGAAATAAAATGGTTACATTTTACGGGAAACTCAAAAAGCTATGGCTGTGGTATACCAAGTTCTCTACTGCATTTAAAAGTAGATTTCTGTGGACTACGCATAAAACTTGCCCTTACCTACTCTACAACTTCATGGCTCACTGACTGCCTTCCAGTTGATTTCATTTTACAAATGCAGCCATTTCTCTTAAAATTCACGTACATTTTCATTAAATCTGGTTCTAAAGTGACGTTTCACACTAATAATTGATTGGTTAATGTGAAAATCCAACACACAAGAGTGTTGTAATTCATGTTAAAAAAAACAATGTTGACTGATGTAAAAAAACAGGGAAAATTAATAGTTATTTATGCACCTAGGGAGTAAAGCAAGCCATTATTCCCTGAGCAAAAAAGTTGGTTCTTGAGGCTAAGCCGAAGGAACCATGGTTGCTACCTCCCGAGGCGAAGCCGAGGGAATTAGACTCTTTAATTCCCGAGGCGCAGCCGAGGGAATAACTCTAATTAGCTCCCGAGGCGCAACCGAGGGAGATAATTATCGCGAGGGGAATAATGGCACTTTACTCACGAGTAAAGTACGAAAATACTCATTTTCGTCCATTGCAGTTTTATTTATTATTTTAATAAATAACAATAATTATTAGCACTTTCATTAGCAGATATAAGAGATTCAATAAAAAAAACAAATAAGAATTGGAATTGAACTCAAATAGAAGGTTAGTTAGATGCAGGTTATAAATATGGTCGGAAAAGCAGTGTCGCCAACCTGATTTCTACAACTTCATTACATTAGCCATTCATTTTCTACTATTTATAAAATAATTAAGTTGCAATCTTTACTTTTTTGCCCTACTTTACTTTTTCGTCCTACTTTTACTTTTTCTTCCTACTTTTTGAGTTCAGGGATGAAAAGACTTACTTTAGTCCCTCTAAACTAATTCAAAATCATAACTTTTTTTCCCTACTGGAGATAAAATCTTAAAATTCAGCCATTACACAATACTGACAACAATTGACTTAAAAAAACAGCTGATATGTACCCAAACCATTGTAAACAAACCTTTTTGAGTTTTTTTTCCAGTGGTACTAACTTAAGTGGTCTTAAAACATATTAATCCAGTAATATTTTCAATCGAAATTAAGAACATCATTTGTGATAACCCTGTATAGTGCTCTAGTAATCTAATAATTATAGTAACATTTTAATTTAAAAAAAAAAAAAAATAAATAATAATAATAATAATAATAATAATAATAATAATAATAATAAGGGAACGTTATCAGTGTACTTACGTATACTCCTTCCAGCCATCCGAATTTGATAACTTTTCCTTTCTTGCCGAATTCTTCAGTGATTAGATTACTGTCTGCCGGTCTCAGACTGTATCCTCGTCTTCTCGTCTGCACAAAACAATGCATCATTAGTCACATGATTAAATTATTTTTTTTTTAAATTTAGGTTAAAACAAATGGTAATGTGTAATTAAGATTTAGCTTAACTACGAAATACATTGTTCTTTGTTTCATTTGAAGAAATAATTTTTATTCTCTCATTGTACATTTTAATATAATCTCGTTGTATACACATATTATAAAGAAAGTACTATGATGGTGCGAAAATTCAATTGTGAGGGATTCACACGTTTTGAGTTCCCCTAAGTCTTAATTGGGGGAACAGGACTGTTCCCTAACCCTCACTACGCGGCCTACTCCATACTTTAATTTTTGTTGTTAACCATATTACTTTACTTTAATTAAATAATGACAATAACGCTGTTAATAAACATATTAAAATTCCTAGTCAACAAAAAGAAATTTTGTACAAATCCAATTTGGCTCTTACATATTTGATATTTTAAATATTTTTTGATGAGTAAATACTATAATAAGTAGTAGATAAGTGCTGCAAATGAAGAATTTTATTTATATTTTATTAACACTTAACTGTCAATTAAATTAAATAAATTAATAGACAAATTTAATGGGGATGTTGAAAAGCACTGGGGCTTTTGTATGGGGTTAAGAAGGGCGAAGAAAAGAAAAGGAAAAATAATGTACTCAAGTAAATAAGGCGAAATAGGGGCAGGAGTTCAGTTGGGTACATACCAAGGGCAAGTATTTTTATTTTTTTAATATGAATTTAAAAAGTATTGACAGAAATGACAATGACATGTCAAAGAAATCATTTTTCAAGCGTAAGTAAAATTATAGTTAAATATATGTTTCAGAAATAATTGGAGCAATAAAGAAAAAATTAGAAATTTAGAAATTTTGTACAATGTACATTGGGACAAAGGAATATCACACTTCTGTAATTGAAAGTGACAATATCTGTTAGCCTAACAATCAAATAAGGCAAAGGGACATTTAGTCCAATGTATTTTGGAACAAAGGAACATCACACTTATGTAACAAAAAGTGACTAAATCCATTAGTCCAATCATTACGTTAGACAAAGGGACATTTAGTCAATGTATTTAGGGATCAGCAATTTTCTTTGGAGAAGGAAATTTAAAGAAGACACTTTTTTAATCTTTGGAAAGAAATATGTAGGTGGGAGAAAGATGAAGATTGATGTACGTTTTATATATTATATTTATAAAGTTTTTTTAACATAAAATAACTTGTACCTTTTTTTTTTTTTTTTTTTTTTTTTTTTTGTTATACAAATATAAAGAAAACTTGTATTTTTTCATTAAAAAATACAAGTTTTTTATGGCATAAACCCTTATTGATCCATCCGAGTTGACCAATATAAGTCAACCCGGATGGAATAAAGCCAATGCACCTTAATTTTGAGGTGAATTGGAGGTATGTACCCAAGTAAACAAGTGCCAATTTGTTTTTATATTGATTAGTAATTAATTGCCATGGAGAGCTGTCATTTAGAAAATTCTATTGACTTCGGCAATACTGCGAATTGCGAATTTAAACGAAGCCAAGTTTACAGTTGTTGCTGAGTAACATGAGTTTTTGGTCGAGGTTTAACAATGTTTCTATCCTGCCTCTGTTCTACAGTGACTAGACATTATTGATTATTTTACTTTGTCTTGTAGTTAAGTAGATGGAGTGAAGAGAGCTTTCCTTTGTAAATATTGAAAGTAAGTTTTTAAGAAGGTTTACTCTCTTGTATAGTATTTAAGGGCACTCACAACTTCCTCTGTACGTAAAACAAACAAACTTTAGATAACTCGAACCTAAGCATAACACACAACTTTCAAGTTTATTTTAAACAAGATTTAAATATGCCGCTTTACAACAAGCATATTATATTATACGTTTGTTCCAACCTAGCTGTGTACCGTCCGCGGGATCGTGATGGGCATGCGCAAAGGATAAAAGTCGTTCCATCCCGACTGGTGGGACTGTGTTTCGTACAAGGATCTTATACAAGGGGGATGGAATTTTAAGAAGGGGTTTAGGGCAAAAAAGTGACCCCATGGAGGTATGAGAAATTGGAGAGAAAAATCATACTGCGCATGCTCCACGACCTTTGAACTGGGACAAATTACCTTCTTTAACAGGTTATAAACTGAAATTATAAACAAATTCTTGGTAACCTATAACCAAGAGGAAGGTAACTTGTCCCATTGGAGCTTCTATTTTACATATCTTCATGGGGTAACTTTTTTGCCACAACCCTCTATCCCCTTTATATAAGATCCTTGGTTTCGTAACGTCCTCCAAACTGTTCCAACTCAAGCTGGAATCGTTTGCGAACCGTTTACAGTTGGCTCTAAACGATCCTCTGACAATACCAAGAACTGGTTTGTATGACACGCGCAGTCAATCACCGCACATGTCAACGAGAAGGTTCCCTAACTGTTTGGTTTCTTGAATGTTTTTAAATAAGGCGAATTATAAGTCCTAAACCTATTCCAACCTGGCATGATTTTATTACAGTTCAATGTTAACGCATGCGTATAAAACCTATCCTAAACGATTCCCGAACGATCCGCGGGACGATACAAAGGACGGTCAATGGGTTCAAAGCGTTAAGATTCAACATAAATAAATTTAAAAACATAAATTTAAACACGAGATCCGGCCCATATAGCATATATCATATATGCAACTTTATCGCTTGGTATTATAATAAGGTTAGAGCAGGAGTCAAGTTGGAAGAAACATTTTCAATACTAATATACTGCTTTAGGAAGATAACGGAAGCGTTGTTATTATTTTTATCGCCCTTTTTTACAGCCCTGGGGCCTGGGGCCTGTAAAAATGCATGCATTATCTTTACAGGGCCGCTAGTAGTTTGAGAAGCGGCCGCTTCCTGGCAGCGGCGCGGCGAGAAAGAAGCGCTAGTAGTTCTCGGGCTGCTAGTTCGAGAAGCGGCCGCTCCCAGGCCGCGAATCAATATTTTTATAACTGCGGTTTGTTTTGGTACTGATTTAAACTTAATATGCATTTATTGTTTTTGAAGATTACGGCCAAATAGTTTGCATGTTTAGTAATTAGTTTACATGCGGTGGGCGATAAAATAGTGTTCGCACCACGAGCAGTAAGTGACATGACAGGCCTCGGACGTTAAACACACTCGTGCTTTCACACTTCGCCCTCGGCCTGTAATAACTCCCTTACTGCTCTAAGTACGTAAATAGCTATTACCGTCCTTAGGACGGTAAAAATAATAAAAATAGGGGGGTTGGACAAACAAACCTTTTATTGACATGCTTCTTGTAGCGAGACATGTTTCAGTTGAAGCGTACTATAAATTGGCATGTTTCTTGTAGTATGAATGAGTTCAAATGTACATTCTTGGTATCCTTCATACGCGTATATTGTACTAGAGGTGGTTATAGGACACCTGCATTGTTTGACCTACTATAATCTAGATGACCTCTTAATCGCTTAAGTGGTTGTTACCTCATCATAAATGTACGATGATGCATGAAAGATGATTTTACTAATTTTCCATTCAAAAGTATACGGGCAATATTTAACTACGTCTGATGAAGTCGCAAATATTTAAGATATTGTAGTAAGTGCAATAATAACAAACGTCACAATGACGATCTAGAGCAGGGGTTCCCAACGGGGTCCAGGTGGACCCCTTGGGGCTTATGTAAATTTAAAAGAGGTCTATTGAGGGTCGTTGATAAATTTAAAGGTTTTAATATTGATTATTTCAAGAATCTAAAAGAAAAATTTGCGTATAATTTCTTAAGCCGTCAACTTCTGTAAATAATGGTGGTGGATTAGCAGCCTCTGCCTCTTACAATATTTATTTGGTATAATAGCAAAAGCCGGATATCCACATACCACTGGTGAAAAAATAATATCGCCCACCAGCAATAAAAAAGGTAAGAAAAACTTTTATGAAAATGAACCCCGAACCAGTTTTAAAAAGTATTCCGCACTGTAATTACTCCATACAACGTCGTATGGATAAAATGTCAGAAGCTGCTAAAAAAATTATTAATTTGCAAATTGAATAACTGTAAATTTTCTGTGCAGTTGGATGAATCCACTTTTTGTAGAAACAGTATTCTTATAGCTGATATTATACAGTGATATTATAGTTCCAGATTAAGAGATATGACAGAAGAATTTCAGCGATTTGTTGCAAATGTGAAAATTTACACTGAACAAAAGATATATGTTATGTAATTATACGGTGATAGGTAATTTCAGGCCAAATATAAAAAAAAATAGAATAAATATATCTCAACATGACCACATTAATATAAAAATCGAACTATTGTCCAATTACAACATCGATATATCTGAAATCAAGTTTATATCTGTTATCTGAAAACTTATAATATAAACCACTTTTTCTAATTTTTTGTCCGTGTTCTTAGCACAAATTGTTTTCTTTAAGATTATAAGTTTAAGATTCTTTACTTCAAATATTTAAGTCATTGTAGTAAGAGCAATAATAACAATCGTCACAATGCCGATCTAGTGTCAGAATAATTATTGTAATTCTCTCTACTGAGTGAACATTGAGTCTGAATGGTCAAAGTATGACTCTCTGTACAAAAAGCTACTCCATTGGTTTAGACCAGGGGTTCCCAACCTTTTTCCTTCATCGACCCCTTTCAAAAAAATGATTTTCTTCATTGACCCCCTTGCATTTTCCTATTAATATACAGTATACAACGTTACCAGAATACTAATAATTGGAATTAAAGATAACAATTTTTGCTAAGAACTTGGAAAAAAAAATTAGAGAAAGTGGTTTATATAAGATTTCAGATAACACACATATAAACTTGATTTCAGATATATCGATATTGTAATTGGACAATAGTTCGATTTTAATTAATGTGGTCATTGTGTGATATATTGATTCATTTTATAATATTTGGCCTGAAATTAACAAATTAATATTGCAAGAGGCATCTAACCCTCCAGCAATATTTACAGAAATTCACAGCTTGAAATAATTTAATTCCCGCTTTACAAGGATATGCAAATTTCTTTTAGATTCTTGAATGAAATAATCAATATTCAAACCTTTTAAATGTATTAATGACCCCATATAGACCCCTGGAATACTATAGACCCCTTTTAAATTTCCATAGACCCCCAAGGGGTCCACTTGGACCCCGTTGGAAACCCCTGGTTTAGACCATGTGATAATATTATCGAAAATACCAAATGACAAGCTGGACATTGCGTAGGTTGCCAGAGTTTCAAATCAATGAAAGTGTAGGTCGCCCTGAGTAAGTTCAAATATAAATTTGGTTAAATTTGTGTACCAATTCATCATTGCGCCAAACCCCACCTTCCCAAATCAATGAATAATCTGATAAAAACAGTAATTCTTTGTCAAAATATTCTACCAATTAGTGTGACACAGTGGCGGCGCGTCCTTACGGGCACGTGGGGCTAAGCCCCACCTACTTATTGAGAAAAAAAAATAAATATATATATATATTAATTTTATTTTTATTTTGTGGGGGTGGTTAATGGTCAATAAAGATTCCTTTGGTCGCTTGTTCAATTTAAAGGTATATGGTGTATTTGAAAGGTACGTGTAATGGTAATGGTACAAAAGTGAGTATATGCCTAGATGATAGCTAAAACATAACTACTGGAATAAAGGTCAAGAGGGCTAGGCTAGGAGAAGGGAGATGTACCCTTACTCCCCACCAGCCCTACTTACTACCACATGGTACTAACTACTTCTATATACATATATATATATATATACATAAAGATATATTAACGTCCTAACATCTTTATAAAAGAAAAACTATTTAGTTGTCAACACAAATAAATACATACATTAGATGTATATAGTTTTAGTGTTCATAGAGTACAATCGTATGTAGTATGTAGATCCAGATCGTTTAAAATAAGCAGTTGAAAAGCATAGCATATAGCGAGAAATCTCGCGGGGGTAGGAGGTAGGAGGCCAAGGTTATTAGCGCGGCAAGCCAGGCAAAACGTTAATACCTTAGGTTATGCCCGAGCGGTGGGCCAAGGGGTAGGGCATGTTGAGCGCGGAACATCCCTTACGCGCGGCTAGAATCGCGGAAATATGAAGGGGTCTTGGTCTAAGCCCGAACCCTCGCACCGAACAAGATGGTAGAATAGAGAGGTTTTACTGGGCTTGAAAACTAGTTTATATTCTCTCTACTAGATAGCAGTGGTGGGATAGATAAAATATATTATATACTTTTCCCATTTTTTTGCAATTATAAATTATATTTATGATCTTTTTATTATAAAATATATGGAGCAAATCACTTCTGATGCTAAATTTAAAACAATAATGCAAATTAGAAAAAGATAAAACAGTCTAACTGAAGTTTGTGTAACGTAAGTACTCGATAACATTATATAGTTATGTTATAGGTATATAGTTAAACATTTTTGTTTTTATACATTCTCAATTCTCATAGTACTGTTTATAAATTGATCATGAGATCAAATGCAGCATCAATTAGCTGTTTTCCACATGTAAAGAAATCTCGTACCATCATAACTTTGCAGATATTTATGAGGACCTACTATAGCATCACACTCAGTGTCGTAATCGTAGCAAGATTCCCCTGCATGACCCCCCCCCCCCCCCCCCCCAAGGGTGGGCTTGTCTAGTCCACCCAATTAAATAGATTAGTTTCAATCGTCTGAGCTCTTTAAATAATTCTAAATTGATACTTTAATTCATTTAATTATAAAAATTAAGTTTATGATCAATTTCTTAAATTACATAATAATTATCATCAGACAGAGAAAAATACACTGCAGTACCGGGATTTGAACCACGAGCCTCTATATTTCCAGTGTAGCGCTCTACCAACTAAGCTACGCAGGAGCGTTAATGACCCTTAATGACGTTAATGATACCTTGTCCCGAATTATAATTTGATTTAAATTAAAATTTAATCTTTCCGTAGTATGAATATTACCAAAATCGTAAAATAGGAAATAATAATTATCGTGAAGATGGGTTTTTTTAGGTGTAAGAAAAAAAGAGGATTTAAAAATTACTTTAATTCTTGTAAATAATTAAAGCAATTTTGAGTGCTAAAAAACGGGGGGGGGGAATAATTTTGATAATATTAGGTTGTAGGAGTATAAAATCATTAAAGTATACGAAATAGGACGCGAGGAAGCTATGTGCCACACAAAGTGGAAGATAATTAATATTTTTAATTTAAAAATTAATTCATTAAATAATTTTAATAATTAAGTTCGTAAGTTAATCTAGGTAACGCAATTAGAATCGAGCAAAAACAAGAAACAAGTATAAATTAATAATTATAATAATTTGGCATTTTCACCTCAATTTACTAAATTATGAATGAAAATAAAAGGAAACTATTTTCACTTCAATAAAAAAGTAACTTCTTTATAAAACGATATTCGGGTTTCGAGTGTTTGAATAGGCTTTTAAAATAAAGAATATTAAAAAGTTTAGGTAAAGTTTTTTATTCATTTTCTACGCTGCAATTACTACAATATCCCCTTTTTAATAACTTGTAAGGAAGACTAAATTAAAAGGAACTCTAGAATATATTTTGAGCTAAACGTAGAAAATGGGGGGGGGGGACAGAAAACAAAAGTTTTATATTTTGATTTTTTTTTTTTAATTGTTTATTCAAGTTTAATTTAAAAGTTTTTTTATTACAACTTTTTTTAAAAGTCTCAAGTAGACCTATTATATTTTTTTGTTCTTTATCTCTTTCTTCCTTCGCCAGTTTAAAAAAAAATCGTTAAGAGATCAAACTCTATACTCTGCCCAAATTGTTTTTTAAAAACAATGCCACTTTTAAAAAAAAAAGTTTCCTAACTTAAAACAAAAATGGGATATTTTACACTCGAATGTTGTCAAAATGTTTTTTTCCGATCGCAAAATAAAGATAATGGTCCATCAAATAAATGAATATTAAGATGTTTTTTATACAGTCAGGCTTATTATTATAATAATGGCTTCTGGAAACGTTCAAATTTTCTCATACGCAAGTTCATAATTACTTAGCCCAGTGTTCTATTTATTAGTTTTCGTAGGAACATTTAATTTCCCTGGAAGTCCCACAAATTTGTTACAAATATTCATTTATCAATTTCAGTCAAGGTATGATTTTTCTGAACATGTATGCCGAATTTCGTAAAAATCGGCCCCGTAGTTTAGGGTCTATACGTGTCTGCACAGACGACAGACAAACATTTTTTTAAAAACCACTTTTTTGGATGCAGGGGACATCAAAACGTGTAAATTCATCAAAATCGAATTTTCCCACCATTACAATACTTTCTCAGATTTTAATTAATTTTCACGTTCTGAGGTCCCCTGAGTTCAAAAAAGTGGTTTTTAAAAAATATCTGTCTGTGCAGACACCTAGAGCCTAAACTAATGACCCGATTTTGACGAAATCCGGCATACATGTTAGAAAAATCATACTCCGAGGCGAAATCGAGAAATGAATTTTAGTTCCAAATTTGGGGGGCTTTAAAGAAAAAAGGTAAAAAAATAATTATTTCAGATTTGATTCCCCACCAAGAGGTTATTTTTTTAACACATTTTGATAAAATATTCAATAATTATTAAATGTACTTACGAAAACTAATAAATGTGGAGAATGCTGGGCTAAGTAATTATGAACTCGTTTATGAGAAAGTTTGTCTGAGTTGTCTCGGACCGATTTTCGTATAAAAACGTTGTCCATATAAAAGAGCTATGTGTGATCTCGACATTCTTATAATTTTATTTTTATTTTTACATAATAAAACTATTTTATGTTCTTTTACTTACATATCGAAATATAATTTTTTATTTAAGAATTTGTCAAAGAGTCTTTCTCTCCCTGTTTTATCGGTCCAGATATTTTCTATTTTTTATTTAACGATCACAAAACTGATATTACTTTAAAAAATATATTTTATCTTCGAATCCTATACCTTAAATATTAACTTTTGAAAACTTCTTAAAGAAATACTTTCATTTCTATAAATAAATCCAGCAACATTATTTTTTTTGTCGTTCATAAACTTGATATTGTGCTCCAAGCTAAAGTTGAACTAAGTTATCATTTTACTTTATGTATTATTTTATTAACAAAGTTTATTATTTATGTTTATTTTAATATTTTAGTAATAAACTAACTACGTAACTAAGTACTTAGTTAGTTAACTACTCAATTTAATAGTTAGGTACTTACGTACTTAATTAAGTCCTTAATATTAAGTTCTTAATTAAATTAATTAGACTAGCACCATTTATTGTAATAAAAAGAAATGTTTGTTTTGATTTGTTGGTCTTCAAATAGATATAATAACTTTTATAAATAGATAAAATAACTTATCTAAATTAATTTACTTCATTTTACTTTTTGAAGTGAAACTTTTTTAGCCGCGGTTGAGTAAATTTGCTTGAATGAAATTGACATCGTGAAACCAAGTTCGCGTTTCGAGACTCGTCCAAGTGAAACATTTGAATTAACGAAATTGCAAGTTTTTGTTTTAAGACTCACCTGGGTTGATATTTGAATCGACTGCCGACTTAGGCCGGCAGTTGATTTACCTGTAAAAAGTCTTCCCTCTGGACTACTCTCGAAACCCCGACCCCTGGATTTAGAGTCTCACGAGCTAACTACTATACCATGGAAGTAGTTGATTTAAGCAGTACACAGAATTGGAATTGGAAAAGGGTATTATTATATAAATAGTCCACAGGCCACCATAAGAAGTGAGTCGCTGATTGATAAAGTTTTCTTACCTTATGGAATCGCTTATTTATGCCGTGTCCACCGATGAATTGGGTATATGGCAACTGGGGGCTGGGCCATTTCTTTTTTGTTGACATGCCAAACTTGCCCTTCTGCGGGAACATTGAAAAGAGATAGATAAAGTTTTGATTTTCACAGGATCGTTTAATTAAATTATTTAAAAAACAGTGGTACACGTGGCCACCGATAAGAGTGGGCCGTTTGGGGTGGCCACCGCCCCAAACATATCGCTCTGCGAGGACGTTGAAAAGAAAACGGCCCACTCGTATCGGTGGCCACCTTTACCACTGTTTTTGAAATAATTTAATTAAACCATCCTGTGAAAATCAAAACTTTATCTATCTCTTTTCAATGTTCCCGCAGAAGGGCAAGTTTGGCATGTCAACAAAAAAGAAATGGCCCAGCGCCCAGTTGCCATATACCCAATTCATCGGTGGACAAGGCATAAATAAGCGATTCCATAAGGTAAGAAAACTTTATCAATCAGCGACTCACTTCTTATGGTGGCCTGTGGACTAAAATTTTAACAATTAATTTATATATTAATGTTGTTTTCATGTTTTTCTTCATTATTCGCTAACATTTTTTTGAAAATATTTTATTAATTGAAATTATATTTCTTTGAGAAGCTATCTGATTGTGGCGGCATTGTAAACTCTTGTTTATAAAAAAATATGTATGATGTATTTAATAAATTATTTATATAATATGCAGTACTAAATAAGGGTTATTGTGCTATTTCATCCACATATTTCTTATGTTTATTCTGTTGCTAGAACTTAAGTTTCACTTCTAATGCGTGAGAGTCTCACATATTTTTTTCTAAATATAAAATTAACCCGTTGCCACGGACCTTACATAAAATGACACTACATGACATAAAAACAACACTACTAGCACGTCCACATCTTCTTAATCAACCTTTAGTGGTGAAATATAGTACTAAAAGTAAAAACTGAGCGACCTCCAGTTGGATTCTAACTTCCTGGTACAGAGATATAATAACTTATCTCAATTAATTTACTTCATTTTACTTTTTTCTAAACATAAAATGAAGTCCGTTTTCACGGGCTTAACGACTCTTATTACTTAGATAAGTAAAATTAATTTTAAGTTAAAGTTCATTTTAATTGATAAAAGTTGTTAAACTTGAACACCTTTAATTTTGTATAAGTAATTTGTTCTTGATAGATTGATTATTTGTGATTAAAAGGAATCAAAATGAATTAATTTTCAATAACTTTATTTGTGAGACGTTTCGACCCTTTGTCTAAGGTCATCTTCTTATCACATTTTTTCTTACTAAAAATGAAAAACATTAACAATGATAATTCAAAATTTTAAATTATTTGTTCTTATTATTTAAATTTAACATTATAATTACAATACATATCTTTTATCTACGATTGATACGAAATATAAACATTGTATCTCTGTTTAGATACGTAGAAAGTGATTCTTTACGTACTTGTATTCATTGCGCATGCGCGTCTCATAGTTCTGAACAATTCCTCTTCTTTACCACTCTATGGCGGTAAAGAAGAGGAATTCTTCAGCTTTACGCACGATTAGAGAGTTTGTTTACATTTAACAAAACTAATTTTAATTTGGTGTTCTTTTATTAAAGTAACTGTTTATATCGAGTTTTTAGTGAAAAACAATGAGTGAATCAAGTGACTTTAACGAAAATGTGGAGAATAATACTCCTCCAGAAATTATTAATTCGGCAAAAAATACAACTCAAGAATTATTGCCATCTTTATCAAGAGAGAGAGATACGAACTTACATATAGGAAGTTTATTTTTTTCTGTATTTATTATTTAAATCTAACAATCGTATATAAAGTACGGTACGCAACTCGTGCGAAAACGGCATTTTGCATTGCTCGTGTGGTTTTATTACCCTCGCTGTCGCTCGGGTGCAAACTCCACACTCGCATGCCAAATGCTACTTTCCGCACTTGACGCGTAATGTACTATTACGACAACTAAATAAACTATAAAAATTGAGTGTAGCATGATTGAGACATATAATGGTTTAAATGTCTTCACAAACTTATTAAACTATAACAAATCAAATGATAACTTTTTTTTTTTTAATTTGAGTGTCACAGCACGAGGATATAAAATAGTACAAGACACTGCATCTAATTATAGCCTCTTTGTGCTGTGTATTTACCAAGTCAGAAAATGTTTTTAAATTTAGACATGTAGATTAATATGGAAAAGAAAATGTTTGTGTTTGTGGGGGACAAAGAATAGAGAGAGGGGGGGGGCAGTCACATCATTTACTTGAACTGGATATATTATCCAGAACAAGTAGAACTTACTTGGACGAGGCAAACTTGGCTACACCTATGATCTCACAACTTTTCACGCGAGACTTGGCTTATTTTATTACATAAGGGTTTTTGTTGGGATATAGTATAAAGGTGCGATGGTCTGTTTTCTTTATATGGATTCATTAAAAATTCAGACAAACATAAGACACGTGTTCATTATCCTCGTCTTTTACCCTTTATTTTAAATTCTTTCAACTTTCTTTTCTAGGGTCTATAGAGTATATTTCGAATGAAGGGTATATGAAATATTTCGCCTCCTCTTGAGGCATCTTCAGGCCTAAAAGAACATAATTTTAATTTTTTCTATATACAATAACAATTTACAATATTAACCTGGACTTTTTAACAAAGCATTAATAAATAAATACAATATCCTAAAATAACCACACTAACCTTAATTTTGTTTTCTTGTTTAGTTAATATATTGCTTATCCTTAGGATTTTATATTTTTTTAAAAATAACGTCTCCATCTAGCTGTGCAACTCCCTTTAAAATTTAATCAAATTTTATTACATTATATGTTTCTTTTGAGTCTATTGCCTGGGAAAATGGGCCTGGGGTAAGTGGCAATAGGCCTTAGGGGTAAGGGGCAATGGGCCTAGGGTAATTGGCCTTGGGCCAGAGACCAATGGCCTATAATCTGGGGCCTGGAGCACTTAGCAAAGGGCCTAGGGCTTTTGGCCTAGGGCATGAGACCTGGTGCATTAATGTTCACTCATTTTCAGATTCTTCTGATGTTCCTACTAAGTTATTTGTCATAAAATGTTTGTATATCTCACTAAAAGATTTAATAATAAGTTGTAAATAGTTTTCTCTTTATAAAAGTGTAGTTTCAATCCAAAAAATGTATTTTATGCATATGTTAGTCGAATCGACGAAGGTTTAGTAATACCAGCCATCCAATTACCATTAGCATTTAAGGGTTAAAACCTATTGTAGAAAAAATAATGATCAAAAGAAACAAATAATGTAATAAAATTTGATTAAATGTTGTAGGGAATTGCACAGCTAGATGGAGACTTCTTTTAAATAAAAAATCATAAGTTCACATTTTACGATTTTGGGAGTATTCATACTACGGAAAGATTAAATTTTAATTTAAATCAAATTATAATTACTATTAACTACGGGAAACAGACAGAGAAAAATACACTCCAGCGCCGGGATTTGAACCAAAAACGTAAAATGTGAATTTCTAATTTATTGTACGAGGTACATTGGGTACTTTATAATTATAAGCGTTATTTCTCGGTCTAGTTCTATGTCATTACATTAATGTCGACTTCTCAGATATGTGGAAAAATTGAAAGCTTTAAATTCGGGTCAAGGCATCATTAACGTCAGAGAAAATCATTCTCCTGCGTAGCTTAGTTGGTTAGAGCGCTATACTGGAAATATAAAGGCTCGTGGTTCAAATCCCCACGCTGGAGTCTATTTTTCTCTGTCTGTTTCCCTTAGTTAATAATAATTATAATTTGATTTAAATTAAAATCATAAGGATAAGCAATATATTAACTGAAAAAGAAAACAAAATTAAGGTTAGTGTTGTTATTTTAGGATATTGTATTTATTTATTAATGTTTTGTTAAAATTTCAAGGTTAATATTGTTAATTGTTATTGTATATATAGAAAAAATTAAAATTATGTTCTTTTAGGCCTGAAGATGCCTCAAGAGGAGGTGAAATATTGCATATAAAAGCAAGGTGGAATACTTTATTGTATACCCTATAGACCTTAGAAAAGCAAGTTGAAAGACACGTGTCGAGTTGGCAGCTGAGAAAAATTTAGGGATTTTTTTATTTAAACATGCGAAGAGTCTCTGGCAACACTGTGATTAATATTTAACAAGATGTTTAATAAAAAGAAGAAATAGTTAGCCTGGGAAATGTTTAAGTTAACAGTTTCTACGATAATTTAACTGCTGTTAACTCGACTGATTATTTTATAGATCTCAGTTAATTGTTATTAATTTTTATTAAGGGGAAGCATGTTGGAGGAAATTGACCTAATTCTATTGCATAATGAGTAGTTGAGTTTTGAACTCGCGTGTCAGTCCATTCACTCATTACTTTTACAATCTCCTAGTTAAGCAGATTAGATCCTAGAGTACTATTAAATAGTACGCTAGCGTTGGAAAAAAACAAAAACAAAAAAACCAGCTGTTTACTTCTTTTTATTTGAGTATTTTTAGACTTTTAATTTCCAGAAATAATTAAAAGTGACAATTTTTAGGCGGATTTTACATAGCATGCGACACCGAGCGAAGGCGATTCCGCTTCAGAAACAAACACATGTATCAGTATTAGTCCAGGAGATCTGACTGACATCAAGCTAGAATTTTGTATAAGTAAATCTTTTAGTACCTTTTAAGACAGGGCCAGCGCGACCATATATAGGCGAACTAGGCGACCGCCTAGGGCGCTAGGGCCTGAGGGGCGCCGCAAGATACTTGCCCACCAAGAAATCAATGTTTTTAAAAAGTAAGATAGACGAATAACTTAAATTAGGAGAGATCTCAGGGGCGGATCCATGGGGTGGGAGGGGGAAATCCCCCCCCCCCCAAATACAACGAAATTACGAAAAAATATCAATTGAATAAAATAAGGTTGAACATTTCTTATGTTTTATTATTTTATCTACGATTGATACGAAATATTAACATTATATCTCTGTTTAGATGCGTAGAAAGTGATTATTTACGTACTTTTATTCATTGCGCATGCGCTTCTCATAGTTCTGAATAATTCCTCTTCTTTACCACGCTAGCGCGGTAAAGAAGAAGAATTCTTCAGCTTTACGCACGATTAGCGAGTTTGTTTACATTTAACAAAACTAATTTGCTGTTCTTTTATTAAAGTAACTGTTTATATCGAGTTTTTAGTGAAAAACAATGAGTGAATGACGAAAATGTGGAGAATAATAATCCTCCAGAAATAATTAATTCGGCAAAAAATACAACTCAAGATTAATGCCATCTTTATCAAGAGAAGAGATACGAACTTACATACATCAAGTTTATTTTTTTCTGAATTTATTATTTAAATCTAACAACCGTAGATAAAGTACGGTACGCAACTCGTGCGAAAACGGCATTTTGCATTGCTCGTGTGGTTTTACTACCCTCGCTGTCGCTCGGGTGCAAACTCCACACTCGCATGCAAAATGCTACTTTCCGCACTCGACGCGTAATGTACTATTTCATACCCACTTAAAACTAATAATATAATTATTTTACAAATAAATTATTATCGTTTATGGAGCAATAGCCAAGTTAATATTAACATTTAAAACTGGGATTCCCACTTACATGTTTATGTGGGATACAAACATTAAACTATTTGGTGTTTGTTTATTTGCATACCATAATGGTTGTTTGTTTATATACTCAGTTGAGTGTGTATCCCCTAGTTCAGTTGCTGTATAGGACGGTGTGAAGGTATTTCATAATGAATTAGAAAGAATTAATAGCATAGTATAGCGTTAAAGAGAAATAAAAAAAAATGTTTAGTCTAAAACCTCGTTTAGTTAATAAATGTTTAAAAAATTCTGCAGAAACAATTTTAAACAAAATTTTAGGTGATGCTTTTTTTTAGCTGAACTAAAAAAAAACCCCAAAATTCACCATTTGAACCTAATTTTCTAAACATTTTCCGGGGGAGGCCCCCCGGACCCCCCTTTGGGCTAGGGTCATGTAGGCCAGAAGAGAGATTAGTAGGACTGGCAACTATTTTAACTGAACTGAACAGGAGTTAGTAAGTTATTTACATTGTAGCAGTGATTTAAAATAATACATTTGGGACAAATTGTGATTTATTTGTTTTGTTCTTATATTTCCTAAAAGTGAGTGGCTGAATCGATTGATCGGCGTTGGCTTAAAATGATGCGGGGGGGCGCCTTATAATAGTTTTGCCGAGGGCGCCAAAACCTCTTGCGCCGGCCCTGTTTTAAGAATATGTGGTCGGTTAAGTTCGTCTGTAGTACATAGCTTGGCAACAGACATTTAAAAATAAAAACCGGTGGAGAGTAGAGCCATGTCCCGCCCTTTTTGGTGGATAATGTGAATTTCATGATCCTAAGTAATAAAATCGTTTGTAGACCAAAACTTAAGTTGATGGAAGTTTGCCACTTAATAGGTGACTTCTTTGATTTGGAGTAATATTTGACTAACTAACCTATTAAGTGACGAACTACCATCAACTTGATATTTAGTCTACTAACTAAGTTCGTACTCAGGATCATGAAAATCACACTGTCCACCAAATAAGGAAGGGACATGGGCGCTTTCCACCTGTTTTTTTTTTAAAAAAAATGACTCATTAAATAGATGAAGTTAGAATTTTTTTTTCCGACCTAAATTTCCAATATTTAAATAACTAATCTATTAAGTGGCGAACTAACATCAACCCGAATTTTAGTCTACTAACTAATTTTGTACTTAGGAACATGAGAATCACATTGTCCACAAAAATGGACGGGACATGGGCGCTCTCCACCGGTTTGTTTATTTTCAAATGTCTATTACCAAAACCAAGCTATGTCCCGCGGACGAACTTAGCCAACTCCATACTCTTAAAGACACCGAAAGATTTACTTACACACAAAATTCTAGTTTGATGTTAGTCAGACACTTTTTTGCACGGTATCTCCTGGACTACATGGAGCATTAAATGCCGAGCGACCAAGCCTGGCGAGTTTTGTATCAAACATGACTGTTTGCTAAGAGTTTTCGGCCGCCAAAAACGCTTCTATCAAACTCTGTGTTTACACACATGCGGAAGTCTCTCCAAAAAGCGTTCTTCATCGTTCTGTATATTCTCATGTAAAATCTGGAATTCTCCATATTGTTTACATTTAAGATTAATAACATGAGCACAAGAACGTCTCAGCTTCATACCAATTGTGTTCCATGAATTTTCATATACAGTAGAACCTCGCTTACACGACCCTCAAAAATGCAATTTTCAAGACCCCTTGAGATTGCCATAACAAATAATGTTAAATTAACCTCTATAACGGGACTCTTATTATCCAAACAACCTCAATAACACGGATTTTTTCCCAATTCACAACTTAACTCAGAACCTCTATAACAAGTTGTTTTTAGAAGTCAACCTAAATAACGCGACTCTATACAGGAATGGGTCGACCTTGAACAATTCTAGACTTGAAAACCCCGCCCTCGAACCTTGATAACACGACTGTTAGCCAAAATAACCTTGATGACACGACGCTCAACAGAAAGAGCACCTCGATAACAAGACTGATTCCCTGATCCACTTGAGACACTTCTTATCGAAGTTCTACTGTATCAATAATTCAGCTGCTGGACTTATGAACATTGTAAACGGTTGTGCGCGGACTGGTAGATAATTGGCCGATCTACGCGGGTTTTGTTTATCATCTCATCGATCAGACTTTTTTTTCTAAAATTTATTTTTTTAATTTTTTGTTTTTATAAAAGGTTTTATATTTTTTTTTTACATGCACAACAGAAAAGCTTTACCAGTCTTAAAGAGAGAGAGATAATACCTATTATAAAAATCAAGTCTAGACTTTAAAGTTAGAGAGAGCGGTATAATACCTATTTTAAAAATCAAGTCTAGAATATAAAATTTTGCATTTAACAAAAGAAAGCTTTGTGGTTTAGTAAAGCCAGAGCTCCTCCTGACACTTTGTTTCAGAGACTAAGCTTATAATTTTCTTTTGTCTTTTAACGTTCTTGGAGTTAAGTCCCTTTTTTATTATATATTTTTATATTGTTTAACTAACACTAAAACTTGGTGGTGCAACAGCTCGTGCAGGTCCTAGGCCAGCCCAGCTTATATAACTATATATACATAACGGATGGCACGGGGTTAGTGTGTCCCTCCGCCCTCAGTTGTATAAATCTTAAGGTGGGTTCACAGCTGGCGGATCTCGGCGCGTATCCGGCTACATATACTGCGTCAGGGCCGGATTTAGGCATAGGCGACATAGGCGGCCGCCTAGGGGCCCACACCACACATTTTTTTTTTGAACGAAGTTCCTTATGGCACGTTCTGGAGCCCGGGAGTGAATTAAAAAAAACGACCAAAATCACCGTCACAAAATAACCGTCACAAAATCACCGTCACGCAAAATCCGTCACGAAATCTAAAGATGACGATAACTTGAGTAAAAGCTCACCGAGTTAGATGAAATTTGGTACACATGTTCATTTTACCAATGCCCAATCTGAGTTCGTCGGAAAACGTTATCCGCCCAAGCATTCACGCGTAACGCTCGCGTAAACGTAACCTTTAAAAGACGGGAAAAAGTGTTATTAAGGAAGCCTGTTACTTGACTTGTTTTGATTATTTTTGTTATATATGTCAAAAATGTTACTTTGTTTTGTAAATAAATAAAATATAATCATGTAAAATTTCACCCTGATACAAGCAGAAGCTGTAGTAGGGAAGAAATATATTTTTTCCGTGGTAGGCTGTGAAATGGTAACTTTAGAGCCTAAAAAAACATAGCTAAAATCCATTTTTTCATTACGTGGACTTAAAAAATCTTTTCATTACTCCTAGCTGTAAAGAAAAAATCTTTTACGTCCTAGGAACTAAAAGATTTTTTATGTCCGGCGGGTAGTTGTCAAAACTTCCGTTAGTAGTGCTGCTGTCTTTGTAGAAATGCTTCTAGTACGATAAAAATCCGCTAGATGTCAATGCGTTTTATTTATCTTTTCTTATAGTGTAACCTCATTTTAAGGTTTCTTTTTTTAAGTCTTAAGTATGTACCAATATTTGTTATTATTATATATTGATTAGTGATTAATATTTAATGTTTTTTCATTGTCTGCTACCTCGGAAAAAATAGCATATGCTACGCGACTTTGAAGTGTTTTTTCTTTACCTTGGCAATATTTACTGTCTCGCTTCGCTCGACAGTAAATGTAATTGCCGCGGTAAAGAAAAAACTCACTTCACAGCCTTGTAACATAATATACTATTATAATATTTTAAATTAATTGGCCGGGTAGGTAGAAAACAGTCCTATTTCAATCCAAACTCCTTTAACAAACATACTCTTTCACTATAAACTCATCATGATCAACTTTTTTCTTATATTTAATATATATTTATAGTAACTAAACTATTGAAAATATCAAAAAAAAAAAGAGTAATTTTTTACACTTTAAGTGTCCGCCATTTTGGAACGGGAGTAGATAGAAAGCTCGGGTTTGCGGCAAATGCTTTCCTTTTTTAAGGGCTTTCCAAGGGGCTTTCCAAGGGGCTTTTTTAAGGGCTTTCCTTCTAATATCCAAGGGATATTAGAAGCCTTTAAAGAAGCGTGTCCCACTAAGTCCAAGCCCCACAAGGAAGTGACGTGGTGGGACAGACGACTGGACGTTCTCCGGAAGGCAGCAAGAAGGGCCTATAACAAGGCCTTCAAAAACAAAGAACAAGGAGAACTATGGGACCGCTTCAGGGAGGCTAGAAGGAATTTTAAGAAAGAAATAAGGAAATGCAAAAGAACCAGCTGGAGAGACTTCTGCAAAGGAATAGAGTCCTTGCCGGAGGCGACCAGACTGGTAAGAATCGTAAGCAGTGAGGGAAATGATGGAGCCCTAGGCTCGATCAAGAGGCAGGATGGTACCTGGACTCTGGGTGTCGAGGAAACTCTAGAACACCTGTTACTCACTCACTTCCCAGGGGAAGGAGATAGGGTTGAAACCAATTATGGAGGCCTAGCGGCAGAGGCAGATTGGGACATGGCAACCCGACTAGTAACAGAAGAGTCAATTAAATGGGCTATCAATGAATTTGAACCCTTCAAGGCAGCTGGACCAGACGAGATCTTCCCAGCCTTATTACAAAAGGGAATAGACCGCCTGGTATCCAGAATTGAGGTATTATTTAAAGGTAGTGTAGCGTTGGGCGTGGTGCCGGAGGTATGGAAGGCTGCTAGGGTGGTCTTTATCCCCAAACCAGGGAAGACAGACTACACCCTGGCCAAATCCTTCCGGCCTATTAGTCTCACGTCCTTTATGCTTAAGACACTGGAAAGGATAATAGATAAATTTCTAATGGAGGAGATTCTACCTAGAAGTCCGCTGCATGCTAATCAACATGCATACCTAAAAGGGAAGTCCACAGAAACAGCCCTTCATGCGGTCACGTATAGGATAGAAAAAGGGATACAGCAAGGAGACTATGTCCTGGCTCTCTTCTTTGATGTGGAAGGAGCTTTTGATAAGGCAAAGATGAGGAATATAGAAGAGGAACTTCTGATGAGGAACACTCCTCGAGCCATCATTGAATGGATATTGTCCTCTCTGAAGGGGAGGAAAGTGGACGCGTCACTAAATGACACAAAGGTTTCAATCCGGGTTACGGGAGGCTGCCCCCAGGGTAGCTGCCTCTCACCGCACCTTTGGTGTCTGGTGATGGATGGGCTCTTGAGGAGGCTGACAGAGGAAGATTTATATGTTCAGGCGTACGCAGACGATGGACTAGTCTTGGTAAGAGGCAAGTTCCTAGAAACATGCTGCGAAAGGATGCAACTCGCTTGCAGAATTATTGAAGGATGGTGTAAAGACGTCGGACTCTCAGTCAATCCATCCAAGACAGAGTTGATGGTCTTCACCAGAAAAAGGAAAATAGTGGGTTTTAAGGCCCCTAAAATATTTGGCCAAGAGCTCAGTTTGGCAAAAGAGGTTAAATACCTAGGTGTTACCTTCGACCCAAAAATGGCTTGGAGGATACATATAGAGAAGGTAATAAGTAAGGCTACAATGATGTTCTGGCAACTGAGGCGAGCAGTGGGGAATAGATGGGGATTATCCCCCAAAATTCTCAAATGGCTGTATACAGAGGTTATCAGACCGAGGATCCAATATGGGGCTCTGGTCTGGTGGCCGAGGATAAGGGCAGCCAGCTCGACTAAGAGGCTTGACAAAGTTCAGAGGTTAGCTTGTAGAGGCATAACAGGTGTGATGAGGACGACACCTACAGCCGCCCTAGAGGCTCTAGTAGGTATCCCTCCGCTAAAGATATGGATTGAAGGAGTGGCCATTGCATCATTTGTCAGGCTCAGAGACAACGGGCAATGGCTAGGGAAAGGAATCCTAACCGGACACTTGGAAATCGAAAGAGCGGCTGAGTCAAAGATTCCTTTTACCGCGATCAGAGTGTCAGGGAGGGAACATCAGTTAAAACTTAAGAGGAAATATAAGGTAGAAATTCCATCAAGAGCCAGATGGGAACAAGGAGAGATAAAATTCGATAAAGAGACTCTGGTGGCATACACGGATGGCTCGAAGAATGAAGCCGGAATGTCGGGTGCGGGACTGTTCTTGGAAAAGTCCGGCACCAAAGAGAGTTTCCCGTTAGGCACACTCACCACCGTTTTTCAGGCGGAGATCTACGCCATCCTAGAGGTGGCAAGGCAGCCTGAGGTGGTGGAGGCAACAGCTAAATCTATAGCTATATGCTCGGATAGCCAAGCGGCACTACATGCTCTCGATGCCCCTAGTGCAACCTCTGCACTGGTGAGGGAGTGTCGGGAGACACTAGAGCTGCTGGCAGAGAGTAAAGAGGTAACACTGCTCTGGGTCCCGGGACACCAAGGGATCCCAGGGAATGAGAAAGCAGATGAGGTGGCAAAAATAGGAGCCTCCATTCCTTTCTGTGGACCGGAACCCGCCGTTGACTGGTCGAGAGGTCAAGTCAAAGCAGCCATTAAGAGGTGGGTATGGGAGGAAGCAGATAAGGAATGGTTGAGCACAGAGGGATGCAGGCAGTCCAAAATGTTACTGCCAAGGATAAATAAAAGGAAAACCAGATGGCTGCTAGGACTGAGCAGGACCAACCTGAGAAATCTGGTTGGAGTGCTAACTGGACACTGTAGGCTCAGAAGACATCTGGCACTACTAAAAGTAGAAGAGGACCCCACATGTCCAGTGTGTGGCGAGGAGGAGGAAACAGCTTACCATTTTCTGGGAGTGTGTGAAGGATATGGGAGATTACGCTTTCATATCTTAGGGAACGGAGGAATTAGGGAGGAGGAACTTAAAACTCTTAAGTGGCAAGATATCCTCTCCTTTATGATCCAAACTAAAAGGTTTGAGGATGAGGTGGAGGTGGTTTGAGGGGTGTGGGTTCGTCTGGGGTTGGCAAAAAGGACCCAAAGATGGTCTGTTTGCCAGGCTAGGCCTCCCCACCCTTACTACTACTAAGGGCTTTCCAAAAATGTATCACTTTATGGGTGTTCCAATTTAAAATTTCAAAGTTGAATCTAATATGGCGGAAAAAACTATTACCCACCAAAATAGTAGTTTATTACGAATTATTAAGATACCCGCAAACGGGTACTTAATATCTCAATTAACTTAATATCTTATAAACAGTTTTTTTTATTTTACCCCCCTCAAAACTAAAAATAACCCAAAATAGAATATAACAAAAATTAATCTCAAGAGCTTTTATACGATATACATCATATTATAAAAGATTAACTTTAACATTTGTACCCCTGTACTCTGAGGTACCAAAGTAAAATTTTTAAAAAACAAACAATTCAAAGGGGCATTCATTTAACTAATAAATACATATAAATAAAAAACCTAATATCAAAAAAGGATTTAAACCCTTTAACCTACAACAAAATTATAAATCGGTACAAAAGTATACGTACAACATTTTTAAAAAAATCAACAAATAAAATAGCTTTAATGTACATATTAAGGCCTTTAAAATGATATACGACACAATATTAAAAACAAAAAAAGTGGTCACGTGACACGGCGCACGGGAAAAAGTTTACTCTCATGTTCTCAGGAAGTAAGATGAACTAATGAAATAAAATATACTCAATTTAAAGAGCATTAGTGTGAGATTCAATCGCCGCAATCAGAAATAAAATCGGCCAACTATTATAGAAAATATGGTCATTCAAAGACAAAAATGGAAAAAAATAAAACCAAAAAATAACAAAATTATCACCATCTAGGGTACAACCGACGATGATACGACAAGAACTCATAGGACTAAAGTTGTAGATCTTTTAAAACAGTCACCACTTGTGCTAACCATTTCCTAATACGACTTACCGTTTAGCCGCAATAAGCCCCCAAACCAGCTTAAAAATCAAGTCACCCATTTTTATTTTTTTAAGGGTGGAAGGAGGGGGAAAAGTGAACTTTGTATAATTATTTTGGTCCACAATATGGACGTTGCGCGTCGAATGGCGCAAACCACAAGTCTCTAGCTCTTCTGGAAGTGGGTAAACATTAATGTCAGTCAGTGAGTCAGTTAGCCATGCGGCTTTATAATATAAGACATATTAATTTAGCACGATTTAAAGTGCGCAGAAGGTTGAAATTAGGCAGGTGCAATCTGCAGGCTACTTTCGACAAACCATAAAAATTTCATAAAAATCAGATGATTACTCTTAAAGATATGGCTGTAAATAAATGTATGTTTGTGAGCATGTGGATGACAAACAAATAAGCGCTGAAGGTTGAAACTTATATGGGACCAACAATGGGCTAATTATGACCTACCATCCAAATTTCATTAAAATTGGACGTGTAGTTTTTAAGATATGGTGGTTCGCAAAAATTGAACGACAGACCGACAGACAGACACGGAACCAAAAATGTTCCCTGATGTCTGAAACGGATTTCTGTCTTGGAATTTTTGAAATCGGAGACCTAAAATTATTTCGTTCTTCAGAACGATCACATAGCTTCCGTTACCTTCGGTAAGCTCGGAAGCAAAATGTGGAGGGGAGCCAATGAGAACACCGGATTTTGAATTCAAAAAGGTTTGGCCAACTAGGCAAATAAAAATGTCACTGGCTCCACCCCTCCCGCAGTCCTAGTGGCTTTATTTTTTCCTCGTATAGGATGGCCAATCTGAGTGTCAAAAATTAATACTAATTGTAAAAAGAGTATAATACAAATTGAATTGGTTCTTTAGCCAAAATAATCTTACAAATGGTTAAATCTCCTGCATAATTTGAGCATATTGATGTGTGAAAGTCAAAAACTGTAGTTATACTCGAGAATTTTAATTTTACACCGACAATTTTAATATCTTAGTTTTTTTCCCTGTCATTTTTTTTAAGAAGTAGATAAAAAGGCCTGTAGTCAGTTTTTTTGGTAATTTTCACTTGTCGAGCCTTTGAAATTGGGCCGTTGAATTTGTGAATGAGTTGATTCACGTGTGCGGAAAGTTATGTATGGATATTCCTGGCATAATGACGGGATAGTTGACCCTAAAGACAGGGGGGAGGGGGGGGCATTCTTATATAGACAATGATCTACTTCCTTGCTACAATTTGCACCCAGGCCAGGGAGCCAAATTGTAGCCCTCCCTGTATTCATATCGTCTCTCTAACACAGGCCCATAAATAACAGTTAAACCTTCCCTCTGCTGTCCTCCTTATCACCTTCTGACCAAAGATAACTCACCTTATCTAGGCCAGGGTCTGAAGACATTTCACGCGCTACGCACCTCTATCGTTTCCTCCGATAAGAGTGATTCCGACGGTCGTCCTTGCATCGAATGTAAACTCCAAGGACGTAATAAATCTTCTTTTTATGTCTCGTGGATTCTTACATTGAGAACAGAAATTTTTGCTTCCGAGCATACCGAAGGTAACGGAAGCTATGTGATCGTTCTTAAGAACGAACGAATTTTATGTGTCCGATTTCAAAAATTCCAAGACAGAAATCCGTTTCAGACATCAGAGAACATTTTTGGTTCCGTGTCTGTCTGTCGGTCTGTCGGTCAGTCGTTCAATTATTGCGAACCAAGATATCTTAAAAACTACACTTGCAATTTTAATGAAATTTGGATGGTAGGTCATAATTAGCTCATTGTTGGTCCCATATAAGTTTCAACCTTCTGCGCTTATTTGTTTCTCTTCCACATGCACACAAACATACATTTATTTAAACCTATAGCTTCATAAGTACTTATCTGATTTGTATGAAACTTTTATAGTTTATTAAAAGTAGCCTGCAGATAGCCCTAGATTAATTTGAACCGTCTGCGCTCTTTAACTTTTGCTAAATTGATACTTTAATGTATGTGTAAAATCCTAACTATTTTGACAGATTAAAAAAACGGGGGAAACAATTAGACGATAATGACTTGTACTAGTATAAAATCAATAATGTACGTAATATGATGCGAGGAAGCTATGTGCCACACCAATTAGCAGTCTATTTCTGTGTATAATTATTTATTCTTCCCTTATAACAAATGCCGAGTTTATGGAATTATTCATGACTTCTTCTTTCCATTTTCATAAATTTATATTATTAACCAATAAGTAGTTTATCAATATTGTATATTTTGCTTCCGAGCTTACCGAAGGTAACGGAAGCTATGTGATCGTTCTGAGTTCTGAAGAACGAAATCTTTTTATGTCTCCAATTTTAAAAATTCCAAGAAAGAGATCCGTTTCAGACATCAGGGAACATTTTTGGTTCCGTGTTCGTGTCTATCTCTGTCGGCCTGTCACTCAATTTTTGCGAACCAACTTATCTTAAAAACATACATGTCCGATTTTAATTAAATTTGTATAGAAGGTTATAATTAGCTCATTGTTAGTCTCATATAAGCCGATTTCAAAAATTCCAAGACATAAATCCGTTTCAGTTTCAACATTTTTGGTTTCGCAACTGAAATATATATAAAAATTTTGAATGTGAATAGATAATAGAATGATAACAAGATAAGTTGCTTAAATTAAATTTCGCAAATTGTACTTTTGCCATGGAAAATTATTCCAGTAGTTTTACAAAATTCAACTATCAGAGAGTATTACTAAAGTATGGAGTTATTAAACGGGACTTTTTCCTCTAAAGTAGACTTAGTTTTGTTACTTCATCACTAATCATGCCTAAGGGCTCTATGGTAAATGTTACCTCCAGAATGCATAAAAACGCGTTCTATGTAGTTCCTAGAGTAACTTCTATTTAATTGCTAGAGTAACTTCTATGTAATTGCTAGAGTAACTTTTATGTAGTTGCTAGAGTAACTTCTATGTAGTTCCTAGAGTAACTTCTATGTAATTTGCTAGAGTAACTTTTATGTGGTTGCTAGAGTAACTTCTATGTAGTTCCTAGAGTAACTTTTATGTAGTTCCTAGAGTAACTTCTATGTAGTTCCTAGAGTAACTTCTATGTAGTTCCTAGAGTAACTTCTATGTAGTTCCTAGAGTAACTTCTATGTAGTTCCTAGAGTAACTTCTATGTAGATCCTAGAGTAACTTCTATGTAGTTCCTAGAGTAACTTCTATGTAGATCCTAGAGTAACTTCTATGTAGTTCCTAGAGTAACTTCTATGTAGATCCTAGAGTAACTTCTATGTAGTTCCTAGAGTAACTTCTATGTAGATCCTAGAGTAACTTCTATGTAGTTGCAAGAGTAACTTCTATGTATAGTTGCTAGAGTAACTTCTATGTATAGATGCTAGAGTAACTTCTATGTAGTTCCTAGAGTAACTTCTATAATTAAAGACATTTAACCTCATGACTTGTCTTATTTGTTAAGTTACTATTTTAAGATTTTAGCCTTAGGTTCATTTCATGTACATTCTTTACTGAACCCAGCGGCGAATTAAGGGTGTCATCTAGGGGGTGGCGATCTGACCCTCCAAGGGGTTTCGGGAGTATGGAAAGCCCTAAGGAAAGGGGGGGGGGGGGGTTCTCAGGATTCCTCCCCCCCGACTGCAGTACAATATCTTAACTGTAAGTCATAGGTGTCGTTAGCAGTTAATTATTGTAGGGTGCATATAGCGTCCTCCCACGGAAAAATTTGAAAATATGACCTCTCAAAACAGCGCTTAAATGCATTTCTGAGGTAAAATTTGATTTTAATACTTAGTCACAAAAGGGTAATTTTTGGCTCGATTAAGTATATGGTGTAGTTTGTTGGAAAACAAGTATGAACATGAACACAAGTACATTTTAAAAAAAAAAATATATAATACAAACTTAAAAGTACATATAGTTATTGTAACACAATAAAAGTTGTGCACCTAATCATTCCCTTTGTCTAAAATACTTAAAAAAAAATTCGTTCTTGAGAACGAAAATTTATCACAGTTTGTTACCTTCGGTAAGCTCGGAAGCTAAAGGGGGATTTTTAATATTTTCGTTTTATATATCTACGAGCTGTTAAGCCCATGACAACGGACCTAATTTTATATTTAGAAAAAAATAGTTAAATTAAGTAAATTAATTTAGAGAAGTTATTATATCTATTTGAAGATCTTCGAATCAAAGCAAAATACTTGTACTTATTTTTATTGGAATAAATGCGGTTGATTCAAATTGGCAATAACAAACATTTTGCTAAAACTACGCATCTATAAATTAATTTATAAAATAAATTATCAGAAAAATGTGGATTTATTTAAACGAATTAATCTATTATCGGCGTCTCTATTGAAACTAGGACATTTTGGAGTCCCGAAAAGTGTTTTCGGGAGGCAAGTTCGGGATTTAAAGTCCAAAATCGGACAACTCCGGGACGCCTGGCGTGGTCAGAAGTTTATTATTGAGGGAGGGGGAGGATATATTGCGGGGCCGGGGGTCCTCCCTCGGAAAATTTTGAAAATATTACCTCTTAAAACAGCGCTTTTATGCATTTCTGATATGAAATTTGGTAATCGTTGGAAAAAAGTATAATCAAGGGGGGGGGGGGTGGTCGCCACCCCCCCCCCCCCTTTAATCCGCCACTGACTGAACCCTTCACACAGGTAGTATTACCTTCCATATCCTTACTGCACATTCCTGAGCCAGCGGGCTCATCACCCACTCTACCTCCTCACCTACCCCACTTTTTGAACTTATCAAGACGTTTCTTCAGTTTTAGTCAATAATATACTTATAAATTCGATAATAGTAAAAAAAAACTGAAACGATCGTGTGATTGTAATTAGCATGTATATTTTGGCTAGAAATTTATAGATAGATTATTTTAGATTAAAAACTTGTGTTCTATTGCATATAGGGAACTGTCTAGAAAAGATAATTAACTATCTATCGACGAAAATAGTTACCTATCAAGAGTTGTTTTGAATGAATTGTTTTGTCTTCTTGTTTCCTGTCTTTATCTTTTGGTTTGTTGGGGTTACTGTAGTCTTGAGATATTGTACTATACATTGATCTTTTGTAAAGAAGTCATCTGTTTTTAACTGATCTATCCAGTAATTAAAACATAATTATCCTTTTTTACTTTCTCATATAAAGAGAAAGTATCGTGATGGAGGGATTTTGATGGATTTACATGTTTTAAGATGCCCTGAGTCCAAAAAAGTGGATTTTTAAACAAGTCTGTCTGTGCAGACGCCTGGAGCGTAAACTACAGGGCCGCTTTGACAAAATTTGGCATACACGTTCAGACAGATCATACCTCGAGGCGAAATCGAGAAATAAATTTTAATTCCAAATTTGGGGCGCTACTTCAAAAAACTTTGAAAAAACGTAAAATAAAAATATTTCTCGAAAACGGTTCAGACGATTTTGATTTAAAAAATTCTAAAATGTATAATATGAATCTAACGATGTAAGCCGTTTTCCCAGGAAAAATCTAGTTCCTGAAGAAATAGCTTTAAATGCGAACGAATATGATACATTTTGATAAAATGTTCAATAATAATTAAATGTACCTAAGAAAACTCAAACCAATAGATAGAAAACACTGGGCTAAGTAAATAAATAAACTAAATATATAATAATTTTATTGTTGCTCAAAGGGTAAAAATTAAGAAGCACAGTAAAAGTAAAAATCGGTCCGAGACAACTCAGACAAACTTTCTCATATACGAGTTCATAATTACTTAGCCAATGTTTTCCATTTATTAGTTTTCGTAAGTACGTTTATTTGTTATTGAAAATTATATCAAAATTTACATATGATACAAAATAAATTAATATCGTACCAGCATTCAAAAAGTAAATAATAAAAAAATACAGAAAAAAGTAAAAATAAGAAAATTATAATTGAGACTGACTGATTTTGTGCTTGCAAATTATGAGACTAAACAGTGGTATTTTATGATTTAAAAAAAATAATAACACCAATTTAAATACTTATGTTTTTATAATATTTTTCTAAAATTATTTCAAGTTTATATTTATTGTCCTGTTGTGTGTGCATATAAAACAGATTAAGTCCTTAAAGAACCATATAAGATTTGAATAAGCAATCTTTGACATTATAGACTAGAATAAAATTTGTGAGTTACGTTTTTACATAAAAAATAAAGAGGTCAAGTGTGTGCTAGTCAGCACACAGCGAGGGTCTGTCAAGGATCTTATATAAAGGGGATAGAGGGTTGAGGCAAAAAAGTGACCCCATGAAGATATGTAAAATATTAGCTCCAATGGGACAAATTACCTTCCTCTTGGTTATAGGTTTCCAAGAATTTGTTTATAAGTGTCAGGTTATAACCTGTTAAAAAAGGTAATTTGTCCCAGTTCAAAGGTCGTGGAGCATGCGCAGTATGATTTTTTCTCCAATTTCTCTTACCTTCATGGGGTCACTTTTTTGCCTTAAACCCCTTCTTAACATTACATCCGCTTTATATAAGATCCTTGGGGTCTGTAGGCATCACTGTATTGTTTAAGAAGTACCCTATTGATGGTGTTTTTTAGAATGCTAAAAAGATCACTTTGAACTATCCTATGGGTCTGATATTCTCAAAACACAAATACAAACTTCTGATAGTTTTTTTTTACAACAAATATAAATACATCAAAAAGACCATAATTGTCAATGTTTTATTTATTTATTTATTTTTTTTTCGAAATTTCCAAAAAAAAAAGGTATCTTTACTTTTGGTCGAAGAATGTTCAGGAATTTTTTCAGATTTTTGCACTTCACATAAGTGAGATAGAGAGGGGGCACACTTTTCCCACCCACTTCAAACTCGCCTATGCTAGCCCTATCCAAGCTTATAACCAAAAATTATATATTTTTGTAATCAGCTCGACGTACCCTTTCATATGATACCCCACAAGGCGTCCAAAAAAATAAATTAACCCTTAAGTTTTTTACCTAAGTCGCTATGTTTATAAATGTGTGGCTAGGTACAAGACACATATTATATGCCAAATTTCAAAGTGATCGGACGAAAGGTGTAGCCGTGAGAGCAGGCGACAGATGGACGGAGAGACAGACACACGAAGGAACATATAAGGGTCCTGGGTTTTGCCTACGTAACATAGTTTAACCCACTAGATCCATAAAATTTATTTACACCGTCAGGGTTTTGAACTATAATAGACTATGTCTCTATTAGAGAGTGTGCACCCGAGGGTTAATCTATCTATATATATAAAAGTCAACGTATGTGTGTGTGTATGTATGTTTGTTCTTTATACAAATCTATAGTTTTAGTCCGATCTCAATAAAAATTGGCAAACTTGACCTTCAAAGCAAGGGGAAAATCAAGGTCTACATGAATTTTCGAAATTTTAATTTTGGTACACAGGGGTACGGGGTATAAGTAATGAATACAGGGTCAAAGTAATGAATACCCTTCGTGATGCATGTCGTTGAAAAGCTCTTTAAGAGTACAGTTATTGATGTTATGTACAGTTTTGTCATATTTTCATTTAGGAGTGGGGTAAAATGGAAAAATATAGCTATATCTTATTTGTTCTTTATACAAATCCACAGTTTTAGTTCGATCTCGATGAAAATTTGCACACTTAACCTTCAAAGCAAGGGGAAAATCAAGGTCTACATGAATTTTTGTAATTAAATTTTGGTATACAGGGGTACGGGGTGCAAATGTCAAAGTAATGAAAATCCTTCTTGATGCATACCGTTAAAAAGCTTTTTAAGAGTACAGTAATTGTTATGTGCACTAAAAGTCAACCTTGTGTGTGTGTGTGTCAACCTTTTTGTGTATATATTCTTAATAAAAATCTACAGTTTTTGTACAATCTCGATGAAAATTTGCACACAAGGCCTTCAAAGCAGAGGAGAAATCACTGATTACATGAATTTTCGAAATTTAAATTTTGCTAAACGGGGTGCAGGGTACAAGTAATGAATACGGTCAAAGTAGTGGAAACTCTTGATGATGCATATAATGAAAAGCTCTTTAAGAGCACAGAAATTGTTGTTTGTCACATTTTAATTTATGAGGGGGGTAAATTTGGGATATTTGTAAATTATCTTATCAAAGAGGAGGGGGGTATAGAAATAAGTGGGAAGGATAGAATCTATAAATATTTTCACATAGTAAAATAATTTAAATGCTTCTTGATGATAGTTTATAAACTAATAAAATTAAAATAACACTCCGTAGCGAAGCACGTGTATCCACCTAGTATTAAAATAAAATGAAGATGGAAGACTAACCTTATCCTTGAGATCAGAAGGATTATGAAGTTCCTCCAAAGTCGGCCTAGTAGGATAAGCTGCCTCCCGATAATGCTCACTTCTAGGTATAGCTTCCCTCGTCAGCTGACCCAAACTTTTAGAACTCCTTCGTGAATCATTATCGTAAGGTTGGGTGTCGTCCATATAATCATCGACAGTCAGAGTAGCTCCGTAATTACCCGTACCTCGCGATGTAAACTGTCCTTTCGAACATCGCGAATCATTATCGCATTGCGAATCATCATCGTCGATTTCATCGATAGTCACAGTTTCTACGTTCACTCGAGGTGTATCTCCTCCGACTGGTTCTACTTTAAAACGACTCATTTTTTTTTTACTTTAAAAATTTATATTGAAAAAAATAGAAATCTTCAAATGAATATTATTGTTTTAAAATATAATAAAAATTTGGTTTTTTTAAAAATAAAATACTCAAAATTATCTTCACAATGTCGACAAATTGATATAAAAATCGTTATTATTCATAATTCCATATTTTAAATTTAATTTAATTTTTTTTTTTTTTGTTTTAAATTAGGTTTTAATCAACTTTTTTTAATAACCATAATAAAAAGGAGAAAAGTATCACCACTACTTACAACATTTAATAATTTAAGATTTATTTTGGGGGGGGGGAATAAGAAAAATGAATTTGTTGATTTAACGGACTGACCAGCACACCCTAGATACAGTGAATGTTCTGAGTCTAGAAGCAAGTGGGGGAAGACGGACACAACAATATTAGATGCAATATAAAGACAAAGGAGGGGGGTTAATGTTTGACAATGTTCTTGACCAATGTCTAATGGTGGATTGGTTTAAACAAATTGAACCACTCTTGTTTATACTGTATAAGCTCCTCCCACTCTATATTAGAGTAGTCGTTTACCCCACTCTATATTAGAGTAGTCGTTTACCCCACTCTCGCGTAACATATGCTTTAAACACACACACTCATACTCTATTCATCATTCATTCATTGTTATCACTTAAAAAACCTACTCATTTACATTAACTTCATTCATCTAAAAAAAAAAAAGATGAAAAAGTTCATTCATCTAAAAAAAAAAAAATGTATTTATTTTAAAATTAAAATTTTGCAATTCTATACTTAAAAATATATATAAAACACTCTAAAATTCTATCCCTTGTTTTTCATCTTTTAATATAAACAAATTAAAAATTCAAATTTTTAAGTTTTAGGTAGTATTCATACTACGGAAAGATTAAATTTTACTTTAAATAAAATTATAATTATCATTAACTATGGGAGACATACAGAGAAAAATAGACCCCCTGCACCGGGACTTGAACCATGGGCCTCCTATTAATCCATTACAGGCACTCTTTATATATTTTATTTATTTATTTTATTATATACTTTATTTTTTTTAATTAAAAGTAAAATTTAATCTTTCCGTAGTATGAATACTACCTAAAATTTAAAAATATTTTTGAGTTTCTCTTTGATTGTACTTGGTACAGGTACTAATTGAGTACTTTATAATTATAAGAGTTAATTCTCGGTCTAGTTCTATTGCCGTGAATATTTGGCTTGCTAGATTTGTAGAAAAGATTGAAAGCTTGGATTCGGGGAATTTGTATCGGTAACGACAGAGAAAAATAATTCTCCTGTATAGCTCAGTAGGTAAGAGCGCCTGTAACAGATTAATAGGAGGTCCGTGGTTCAAGTCCCGGTGCGGGGGTCTATATTTCTCTGTATGTCTCCCGTAGTTAACGATAATTATAATTTGATTAAAAACAAATTAAAATATTAACGATATTCATACATTGAACGGGACTAAAACTACAAACCTAATATATTCATACAGAAATATTTTTGTTAATAAGTTAAAAATTAACTTAACCTAGCTAAAATATTTTCTGTTTAATACTTTCATAATATTTAATTTCTTCCTTTTCTTAAAATTTTGTAATAAATGTCTGATAAAAATATATAGATTAACTTGTACATGAATTCCTGTTTACTATTAATTTAAATGTGAAAGGTGGTTAAATCAATAATTTGAAATGGAGCTTTTCAAAAAGTAAGTCTCTATGAAATAAATGTTTTGAACAATTCATAATAATAGTCTTTAGATCCTCCTCAACACCACATTCTGAACTTAGTGAAGATTGTACTTTTTTTTTTATCCAATATAAGGGTGATTCTAATTTAAAGTGCAATTTTCATGTCCTAGATGAATAACTGGAGAGTTTTTCACATAATTGACAGGATTTTTGTTCATGGTAACTCAGTTAAGCTTAGAGAACTACAACCAAGCAAAAAAATAATGCACCGCTTAATTTTAATCGCTACAAAAATTTTCAAAAGGCGATTTCGTAACAACCGTGGCTGTCCTTCAGTCAGTTGATCATATTCAGTTCATTCTAGCTCATACATTAATAATGTTATTAAAAAACTTATTGGATAATTTTTAAGTAGGATCCCACCGTTGGTTATTAAAAATAATAAATTATTACTAAACGGAACTTCAAGTTAAAGTTTGTCCTTTAAAAAAATGTAATTAACATGGCATTATATAAATGTGTCCCTACTCTGGTTGTGGCAGGGAGATTTTAAGTGGCGAGAGATTTTTGCAATGCCGCAACACTAGTTTTCTTGCAACAGTTAATAGGGGATGAGCTGAACCCTTTAGTTGAGAGTTAGCGCTAATTCCGATTGTTCTTCCAGTTACGTGCCCTTTTAAACGTAATTACCGTGAATGTTATTAAAGTATATTTTCAAAAACTTTTTAGGTTATAGTTCATTGTTTAGGCTTTTAAGAGTGCTATTTAATGGTGTATTAAAATGGGTTTTTATTTTAAACTACTGACCAAAATATTTTCTTAAAGTGTAAAATGTAACAACTGTGCACGAAAAAGTGTAATTCACATGGCTTAATTACCATGTTTTAAATAAACTTAATTCCGGCCTAATAAAAAATTAAAAATTAAAATTGTTTCCCATCTGTCCCGCATGCTGCAATATATCTGAAATTAGTCCGAGAACATTCCATAATTTTTCCTGAATTTTTTTAAAAAGTCAAAATTTTCAGTCTAAGTCCAATTTTAGATTCCAAAATAGCACTTTAAATTAGATTCACCCATAGATAAGATCGCATATACTTATTATTGATCTCAATCTACTAATGGGCCACCACCATGGTTGAGCAAAAACTATTATTAAAATATCACTAAAAAAAAAAAAAAAAAACCAGATTCCTTCTGTAACACAGAAAGGAAACAAAAACAGGCTCCATATCTTGATCCAGGGTTTTTTTGTTTTTTTTAATCAACTTCCTTCATTCAATCTATACAAACATACAATTAATTTGAAACTTATATCTCTAAATACCTTTTAGACTCAATCAAACAACAATAGTTTTTATTTATTTTTATTTTCACCTTTATCTTTGATACGTTGATAAACAAGAAATAAATACAGAACCAAGTATAAGGATATAAATAATTTTAAAAACAAACATTATAGTCCACAGGCCACCATAAGAAGTGAGTCGCTGATTGATAAAGTTTTCTTACCTTATGGAATCACTTATTTATGCCTTGTCCACCGATGAATTGGGTATATGGCAACTGGGCGCTGGGCCATTTCTTTTTTGTTGACATGCCAAACTTGCCCTTCTGCGGGAACATTAAAAAGAGATAGATAAAGTTTTGATTTTCACAGGATCGTTTAATTAAATTATTTTAAAAACAGTGGTATACGTGGCCACCGATAAGAGTGGGCCCTTTGGGGTGGCCACCGCCCCAAACATATCGCTCTGCGGGGACGTAGGGTAGGGGCCACCTTTACCACTGTTTTTGAAATAATTTAATTAAACGATCCTGTGAAAATCAAAACTTTATCTATCTCTTTTCAATGTTCCCGCAGAAGGGCAAGTTTGGCATGTCAACAAAAAAGAAATGGCCCAGCGCCCAGTTGCCATATACCCAATTCATCGGTGGACAAGGCATAAATAAGCGATTCCATAAGGTAAGAAAACTTTATCAATCAGCGACTCATTTCTTATGGTGGCCTGTGGACTATTATAATAATAAATAATGAAATTAAGCTTTAATAAAGATTTTTTTTGTGATAATAATTTTTTTTTTTTATTAATATATTTATGTATTACATATTTTATTTAATAAATTTTACAGTAAAATACATATATCACAGATATTTATAATATTAATTATATTAATTTTCACTCTTGACTAGATAGTCAGCTAAGATGTAGTATCTGTAAAATTACAACATGTTAACATTTTTATTTTTTTAACTATACAGCAGGGTGTTCTAAGTCTGTCGAAATTCAACTAATATTAGTTGAATTAATATTAGTTAATTAAAAGGTTCAATTTTGACATCTTATATATATATAAGATATTAAAAGGTTCAGTTTTGACATCTTATATATATATAAGATATTAAAAGGTTCAGTTTTGACATCTTATATATATATATATATAAGATGTCAAAACTGAACCTTTTAACTTTTGTACCATATTTAAGATGTCAAAACTGAACCTTTCTTGCCCTCTAAGGATAGCCTTTATGTATAATCTTTATGTATCAATCATTTTGCGTATCAAGTGTTACCGATATATTAAATTTCATCAATTTCACATGTTTTGCTTATTAAATGTCTTATAACTTCAAAACCAGTAAAGATAGAAAAGTGTGGTTTGCTAATTCCTTTAAAAAATGTTCAATTTAAGTTAAGATATAGGATATAAAAATATAGTTTGGGTACAGAGAAATAGTAATAGTGATATCTAGTTTGGCGTCTTTACTTACTAGTTTAGCTAAGTACAAATTTCCCCAAAATTTATGCATAAAATGCATCAATTATGGAGAATCGCACCTTTCTATCTTACTTGAGGAGCTTAGTATCAAAGACGGACAAGAGCACATTTCAAAATTTTACAGGAGAGCCGAAAAACTGTAGCTCAAATTCTACAGGAGCTAGAGCAATGATTTTTTTTTCTTTAGATTCCTAATAGACTCAAAACTAGTTAGAAGTACTGAAAACATGAATTTCTTTGATATTTTAGCTGCTAAATGGAGTTAAAAAGTAGAGTTGTCCGCTTTTGAAACAAAAACAAGGTTTTGTCCGTTTTTGAAGCAAAATTACGTTGAAAATAATGGTTAGAATAATAATATTGGAGAAATAATTTTTTTTTTTTTCACGTTTTTCAGAGTTCTTAGGGGGTAGTGCCCCCAAATTTATAGCTAAAATTGATTTCTTGATTTCCCCTCGGGGTATCATTTTTCTAAACATGTATGACAAAATGGTAGGAGTAGGTATTCAGATGCTAAAGCCCGCAGTGCATCATAGGACCGAGTTAGTAAAATGCAGCCTCCTGATTGACTGTTTCGGTTACGTCCACTTTTGAAGCAAAACATGTGTTGACTTGTCCGTATTTAAAACAAAACTACTAATATTATTGCATTTTTACCCCTTTTCTGGTCATTTTTGATGTGAATGGATAGCAGAATCTGATGCAGCAGCCAAAAATCTATATGAAACAATTGATAACTGAAATTCAGAAAAAACGTTGAATGTCCGTCTTTGATACTAGGCTCCTCGACTTGGTTTCGAAGCTATAATGCATTCAAATGAGCAAAACATGTAAAATCGATAAAATCAAAAACATCAGTAAAGCTCGATAACGAAAAACATTGAGGCTATTCTTAAAAAGACAAAAAAAAAAAAATCAGTGTTGACTTCAATACACTCCTTAAATTTTGACAACTAAACTTGGGACACCCTATATTGAAGTCCAGAGCACAAATAGCCCCCTGAACTCTAGTCAATAATATCTAGATCAGTGGTTCTTAACCTTTTGGTAACCACATAAAATCACCAAATATAATATATATAGTACCTAAATACCTTTCGAGGCCCCCCGGTTAAGAACCACTGATCTAAATAACTAGAATTATAATTTTTTATAGTTCAGAAAAAAACATTCTTACATTTTTTCAATAATTATTTTCCTTCTTTTCAATAGCATTAGTTTACCATACATTTTCCCCACAACAAATCTACAATTTAGCTTTTTTACTACCAAGAAAAAAAGTGAAAATAGAGCACAAGGCTAAAATTTATTTTTTTGGCAATATTAGAGCTAATAGATAACACCACAATGTACAACTTATAAATATTTACAATATTTTTAATTTACACTTAAATAAAATATATTCAAAACTTAATTCTATCAGAATAGAATGGTTACACAATTTTATAACTACAGTCGACTCTTGTTAATTCAAACCATCAATAGTACGAATTACTTGATAATTCCTACTTCTCTGCAGGTGAGTTTGGTATATAGAACACAACAAACCATACATACACACTTGATACACTCGGTGATACAAAGCCATTATCTCCGCTGGAGGATTGAATGCTTTCTATAATTCAAAACAGAGGTTACTCCCCACTTTGAAATTCCCAGATTTCCTAGAAAAATATTATGACATATCTTATCAATTTCTACGAAATGTTTATTGTGTAAAACCGAAGTGGTCGACAATGTATTTTATAATTATGACATATCTTATCAATTTCTACCAAATGTTTACTGTGTAAAACCGAAGTGGTAGACAATGTATTTTATAAATTATGACATATCTTATCAATTTCTACGAAATGTTTACTGTGTAAAACCGAAGTGGTCGACAATGTATTTTATATTTATGACATATCTTATCAATTTCTACGAAATTTTTACTGTGTAAAACCGAAGTGGTCGACAATGTATTTTATAATTATGACATATCTTATCAATTTTTACGAAATGTTTACTGTGTAAAACCGAAGTGGTCGACAATGTATTTTATAATTATGACATATCTTATCAATTTCTACTAAATGTTTACTGTGTAAAACCGAAGTGGTCAACAATGTATTTTATAATTATGACATATCTTATCAATTTCTACCAAATGTTTACTGTGTAAAACCGAAGTGGTCGACAATGTATTTTATAATTATGACATATCTTATCAATTTCTACTAAATGTTTACTGTGTAAAACCGAAGTGGTCAACAATGTATTTTATAATTATGACATATCTTATCAATTTCTACCAAATGTTTACTGTGTAAAACCGAAGTGGTCGACAATGTATTTTTAGCACTGGTCACAGTGGAGAATACTCTAGACCAGCGTTTCCCAACTGTGGGTCACGACCAGGCACTGGGTCGTAGAACAATTTGCGGGGTCGCGAAAGCAAATTGTAAAAACATGAAAAAAATGTTTTCGGTTTAATATTATAAAAACTAAAATGAAATTATTATCAATAAATATTTTTATTTAAACGTATCTTAGTAAAAAAAGGAGTTTCTTCATTAATTTAATGAATTTTTTTAAAATCTTTTGAAACATTACATATACTTACATTTATTGATACCCATGCAAACTATGATGAAGGAGATTTACATCTAGGAACACTATCAGTTTCAATTCAACAACATCTTTCGGAGCTAATAAATAATTTTAAAGACTGCTTTCCGTATATTCCTTCAAATAATATGTAGATTAATGATTCTTTTTCTGTCGAAATTGAAAAGGAAGAAATGTTAAATCTTAGTGAACAAGAAGTTGATAATGTAATTGAAATTTCATGTGCAACCGATCTGAAAAAGGTGTTTGAAACTGTACCACTAATTAATTTTTGGTTGCGCTGACAAAAGGCGTATCCAAGCGTATGCAAAAAAACGATACAATTTTTAATGCCTTTTGTCACTACTTATACGTGTGAAGTTGTGTTCTCAACCTTGGTGTACTTAAAAAATAAGTATCAAAACATATTGGATGTCGAACCTAATTTGAGAATAAAATTAACATCATTAGCTCCTAATTTGAAACTGTTATGTGATGACAAACTACATCATCCTTCAAACTAAGCACAAAATATGTGGAAACAAAGCTTACTTCATATACTAACGTTTTAAATTAATATAACTGTTAATTTTTTAATTACTTATATTTTTTTCTTATATAATTATTTTGCAATTTTTGAGTATGAATAAACAAACAAGTAACTTGATTTTTATTAATTTTTTTAAATTAAAATACATACTTTTTTTTCAAGTTGGGTTGCGAAAAATTTTAAAATCTCGTACCGGGCCGCGGCCAAAAAAGTTTGGGAAACGCTGGGCTAAGCCATGCTACACAGTCTAAAGGTGCATCAACCTTTATTCATAAACTTAATACTGATATTACATTTATCTTTTTTATCTTTCAATTAGAGTTTTCTTTGACATTTCAGATTGGACAACTTATTTGAGGGAGAAAATAAAGTTACTAGGCTTGTCGGAGGCACTAAACCAGTGACATTTTTGTTTGCCTAGTTGGTACTAAATCCAAGAAGTCAAAATCTCAATATCATTTTGGTTTCACTTTCCAATTTTTTTTAATTTTCAAACTCTGTCAGAGTAAGCTCTAATGCAAGACCAGTATAGTTTTAAATATTAAATATATATTTATATATTAGCATATTATATTAGAGCACTATATTCATTATTTGCACAAAAAATAAATACAGTAGAACCTCGATAAAAAGTGTCTCAAGGGGATTAGGGAAAGAGTCTTGATATCAAGGTGCTCTTTTTGTTGAGGGTCGTGTTATCAAGGTTATTTTGGCTATCAGTCGTGTTATCGAGGTTAATGGGCGGGGTTTTCAAGTCTAGACTTGTTCTAGGGCAACCCATTCCTGTATAGAGTCGCGTTATAGAGGTTGACTTCTCAAAACGACTTGTTATAGAGGTTCTGAGTTACATTGTGAACTGGAAAAAATCCGTGTTATTGAGGTTGTTTGGATAATAATAGTCGTGTTATAGAGGTAAATTTAACATTATGTGTTAAGGCAATCTCAAGGGGATTTGAAAATTGCACTTGTAATTGAGGTTGTCGTGTTATTGAGGGTCGTGTAAGCGAGGTTCTACTGTACATACATTTCTAAAAGTGTTTAAAATTTACATTGAACAAAAACTTCGTGTCTATAACATGTTAACAAAAAAGTAAATTAAATAGATTATAATATAGCTAAAATAATAAATGATTAGTAAGAACAATTAGTAGTTTTATTATTAAATTTATACATATGAATACAAGTTGAAAAAGTACAATGTAATTAAAGATATAATAGAACCATAAATTCATCAGTCTAAAACAAAATCATGAACAGGAATATTGTTAATTTTATCTTAACAAATATAATAAAAACATCTGCCTTCATGTTATTATTTTTTTCTTAATTACCTTAAGAGACTACCCACTATTTTTAAGAAAAGGCTTTTATTAAATAGTATATTTAAAAATAAATTGGTTAGGCATGAAGTCTCAAGTAAAAAGGGTTTGTTGGTATTGTGAACACGAAATTAGTATAAGGGGGGAGTTTGAGGTTTATATTCATAATTGTGCGGAAAATTAAACACTAACCACAAGTGTTTTATATTTTTGTAATCTACTCTTCAATACCTTTCATTTGATACCCCCTCAAAATTTAAAAAACATTTTTTCCCCCTGCGACAGGTATTAGCCGCCATTTTGGATACCCAGTTAATCAGATCAAATTGGTATGCTTATTTTTTCTTTGGCATAGCAGACCGCAGATTTTGCATATTTTTTTTTATATTTTTAGTAACAGCAGAAATACAGTTTTAGGGGGGGGGGACACGCAAAAATTTAAATTTTTTGACAAAATGGCGCAAAAAATTAAACACTAACCACAAGTGTTATATATTTTTGTAATCTACTCTTCAATAACTCTCATTTAATACCCCACTCAAAATTTAAATTTTTTTTTTTTTCGTGCAACGTGAATTATCGGCCATTTTGAATTTGAACATCTGATAATTTTGAGTTCGCTATATTTTTCCTGTGTGTGCGTCGAAACAATCTTTAATACTGGATAGCTTAATGTTTGTATCTCATTTTGATTTAAAAGTTATTGGAACCGTACAGAATGACAGACAGACAGACACAGGAACGAAACTATAAGGGTTTCTTTTTTTGGTTTTACCAACAAAACCCAAAAAAAGAAAAGAGCCTATATGGTTAACTGGTAAATGCTAAATTAGTAGATTCGTGGAATGTCACAAAAAAATTGGGGGATGTACAAATAAAAAAGCTCTCCACCGAGCGTTTTTTAATAACCTAGTTAAAGCTTTAAAACTTTACAGAATGTTTCCATTTAACAAGTATACACATCATTTAACAAGTATAAACATCATTTAACAAGTATACAAATCATTAGACAAGTATACACATCATTTAACAAGTATACACATAATTTAACATGTATACATGAAATCATTAGACAAGTATACACATCATTTAACAATTATACATATAATTTAACATGTATACAAATCATTAGACAAGTATACACATCATTTAACAAGTATACAAATCAATTGACAAGTATACACATCATTTAACAAGTATACAAATCATTTGACAAGTATACACACCCTTTAACAATTATACACATCATTTAACAATACATATTACTGGCTTGAAAAGCCAAGTTTGATCATGAATGTGGTCCTTAAGAGAGGAAGACAAATAAAAAAAACAATTTGTCCATGAAATATTAATTCTAAAAACACAAAAAAAATAATTCTACATGTAGAGGAATTAATATTCCTCAGGCAAACCTTAGTGGTTGGATGCCGTCAGGAAGAGAGCTCTTTTGTCTGTAATTCCCCTTTAATAATAACTTCATACCTAACTGAAACTTTTTGTAAGAAGTACATGGACATTTACATACAATGGACGCCGCATAATGTAATCATGGTTAATATTATCAACCACTTAGTGTGATCAAAATAGCTGGGAATGAGCCTATCCAATACCAATTCATTAAACATTTCCTGTTTATTGGTATCTATATTTCGTTTAATTGTGATCATTGACAAGATTGTAAGCATTTTTATGGTTTTATATATCATCCTCGAAACCCTAATACCGAGGGTGATGTGTCTGTCTGTCCGTCGGACTTTGGTTCATATCTCCTGAACCGTCCACGTAAGGTAAGAGATATGAAATTTAAAATATTGTCATAACTTTTCGACCTACACATAGGAAAAATATTGAGAAGTTACAAATATATATGACTTTTTATGACTATTGTACTTTTTACCGCTAATATTACGTTTTTATGTTTTAGTTATAATAGCTATTTCAGTTATAATAGTGATTAGGCCTAATAATCTATGAAACCCTAAAAAGTACTTTCCTGTGATATTTCTTTATAATTTTAAAGGGCTCAAATGAGCCCTTTAAAACTTTGTGATAGTGGTCATATATATACATATGTATGTGTATGTATGAGTTTTGTCCCTGAAGATTTATGTATTTCGCATTGTTCCTAAAAAATAAAAAATAAATTTTAATTATAATATTTTGTTTTTATTTTCTAATGTCATTAAATCATCAAGTGTACATAATAGACAGTCTTGATAATTTTGTTTTGTTTTGAGTTTTACTTCCTTCTGTGGTATCTTTTGCTTATTATTATCAGTGGGTTAATGTTATCACTTTATCTAGATCCCAAAGTTATCACATTAAGCAGCATCCACTGTAATTTTATATATATATATATATATATATATATATATATATATATATATATATATATATATATATATATATATATATATATATATATATATATATATATATATTAATAAAGCATACACGATTAAGCAACCTACTTGATTTCATTTTAACTTGTAATATATTATAATATTCGTATATATTTTTTAATATTAAATAAAGTAAAAAAATAATACTAATACTATTATTTTGAACACAATACAAAGAAACAAGAATTATTATAATTCATATTATTTTAATAAATAAATAATTTTAAAGTTATACAAGCATAATTACACTTTTTAACTGAGCATTCACTAATAAATAGCTCATAAATATTATCAATATTATATTATACATTGTTAGAATTATTTTATTATTATTATAGAAAAATGCATACTTCCATTTCATAATTATATATTTTTTTTTTTTAATTTGATTACTTATTTATTTGAAATAAATTGTGATTTATTTATTCTAGGATCATTTAAGAGAATCTTATAGCTATAATAGTACATTCAAAGAGATGAGAAAAACCAAATTGTTTTGTTTACAGCATCTTTAAACATATTCCCTGATCATTAAATACTTATGAAAATCAATAAAGTAAACAAAATAAGTAATTAATAATAAAAAATAACACTTAGGAATGTTTATTTCAAGAATAATTTAATTTTGAAACTTACCCTAAGTAACATTAACATTAAGTTTAAAAAATGTCATATACTTTATTTTAACCTATGTTATAACCGGAGTAACAAAAATAATGTTATACAATCTAGCTTTTTGGAGAACACATTGTCAAACAAATATTCTTAAACTGTAGTAGCATGAATACTAATTTATGTCTTAAAATTTATGTCTTAGTAGGTTTAATTAATGTCTAAAAAAAAATAATGGAGTTAATACGAGGGTTAATTGTATTTGGTAACCTAGACTTGGTTTGTAGTCCAGGAGATAACGTGAAAAAACAGTGTCTGACTAACATCAAGCTAGAATTTTGTGTATAAGTAAATCTTTTAGTGCCTTTTAAGAATATATGGTCGGCTAAGTTTGTCTGCGGGACATAGCTCGGCAATAGGCGTTTGAAAAAAACAAACCGGTGGAGAGCGGCCATGTCCAGCCCATTTTAGTAGACAGTGTGATTTTCATGATCCTGAGTATAAAATTATTTAGTAATTTGAAAAACAAGTAGTCCAGTCAAATGGTGCACAAAAAGGGCTCAAAGTGAAAAGTTGTGGTGCAACTGTTTTTAGTGGTTTATATTAGGTGCAAAACCACTAAAAATCATATTTTTTAATGGTTTTCAGCTTATAACTTGCAAAGCAATATATTCATGCAAAAAGTGGTCCAGTAGTAAAATAAAAAGGAGAAAATAACCTTCAATCTATGTCAATAACATTTTTTTGTACGCCGTATGGTTTTCACGCAAATGGGAGTTAAAATGTCGGGAAAATTGGACATTTTTGAAAAAAGACCAGTCATGCACCATGAATTAATGAGTGAATTTTCAAAGAAATCTGCATATTATTGGCTTATGATAATATACGAACCTTTTGTTTAGAATTTGGATGGGTGAAAAAAAAAAAAAAAAATGGTACACAGGGGTACAAAACTCAAAATAGTATAAACCCTTCAAGATGCATGTCGTTGGAAAGCTCTTTATGAGTACAGTAATTGTTGTTATGTACACTTCGTTGGCCAGAATTTTTGGAGTCCATTTAGGGGTCATTTTTTGACAATTAAGGGTCAAAAATAGCATAAAAAAGCGTTTTTCCCATTTTACCCCTCTTTTTTATGAAAATATGACTAAAGTGTACATAACAACAATGAAAAAAAGTTAATGTTAGTTTGTCACTTAATATGTTAGTTATTCTAATTTTTAAATCGAAGTGGTCACATATCAAGTGGCAAACTAACATCAACTTGATTTTCGGTCTACTAACTAATTTTGAACTCAGGATCATGAAAATCACATTGACACCATATTTGGTGAAACATGGGCACTCTCCACCAATTTGTTTGATTTCAAATGCCTATTGTCAAGCTATGTCCCGCAGACTAACTTAGCCGACCACATATTCTTAAAAGGCTCCAAAAGATTAACTTATACACAAAATTTTAGCTTGATGTTAGCCAGACACTTTTACACGCTATCTCCTGGACTATTATGATAGTCCAGGAAAGCTTGGATTCCGGGAATTTGTATCGGTAACAACAGAAAAAAATCATTCTCCCGTACTTAGTTGGTAAGAGCACCTGTAACGGATTAATAGGAGGCCCGTGGTTCAAGTCCCGGTGCGGGGTCATACTTGATTGAAGAGTAACATTAAAAAGAATGACATCTAAAAGCATGTTTTATGTTCTACAAAGCACAAAAGAGACAACAGGGTAGGATTGGACTACTTTTGTTACATTTTGTACTAAGTAAAGCTTAATACAATTGTACAAAGTAAAGCTTAATAGTTCCTCTACAACAAAAGCTGAGTAATTTGACATCGGTAAATACATTAGTTACTTTGAGACAAAGTTAACATATTAGTACATAACATCCATAAACATGCTAGCTGACAACAAGTACAAAAATAACAAATTTTGACTGAAAAATATTCAAGATACAGGTCTTCACCAAAAAAAAGCTATATTATTAGCTAAATATATATATATATATATATATATATTTGTATTAATCTTTAATAATAAACACATTATAAATGAAAAATGAGGTTGAATTTTCGGTTATAATACACTCCCTGTCAAAATTAACGCACCACCTTTATATTTCTCTGTTTCGACTATCTCTAATTTATACTGATGTTTAATGATTCATTAATCATCACCATTTATCATCATCTCATATGTAATCATCACTGTTAATTATATTTAATCATCATAAATTAATTATATTTAATCAACCTCATTAATGATTCACTGTTATTTGCAGTTGATTAAATGAGAGCTCTCACGTAGTTATTCATTAATACAGTTGTTTGTTTGTGTCAACATGAATAGAGCTCCTAATTTATCTATGGAGGAAGCGATTAAACCCATAGTGATGGGTTAAGAAAGGCTTTTCTCAAAAGGTTGGTGGTCGACTAGGAGTGCATCTCACTATAATCGGCCGAGCTTTTCGGCGGTTCCAGGAGTGTGGCTATGATTGACAGAAGCAAAATAGGTCCGCCTGAGATGAAAACAATTGAAAAAAGATCCTAATTGAACGACTTTTGTGTAAGCATATAAATATAAAAGTTAATTTTAATGGGGAGTTTATTACAAAAAATTAAAAATGAATAAATTTCAAGAAACGATACCAAGATATATCTTGTATGAGAGAGCCTACTTGCTATGTTATAATTTTTGGGTGTATGTAAATTCCACCATTTCTTTTTTTTTAGCAGAAATAAAAAATGAAATGTTTTACGAAGTAGGAAAAACAGTGTACCACTACTTCTCAAAACAAGGTAAGGAAAATAGTGAAAATTTCCACCCTTGCCATCCAAAACGAGGTTGGTCAAACTATGTAAATCGCACCAATTCCTTTCAACCTCTTTTCAATGGTTCCATCGTACAATGTACATTGGGACAAAGGAATATAACATTTCTATAATTGAAAGTGACAATATCTATTAGCCTAACAATCAAATAAGAAAAAGAGACATTTAGTTTAAAGCATTTTGGGACAAAGGAACATCACATTTATGTAACAAAAAGTGACAAAATCCATTAGTCCAATCATTAAGTTAGACAAAGGGACATTTAGTGGTGCAATTTACACTATTTTACTTACATTGTTTCAAAAGATAGTGGTGCAATTTACATGGTTTGACTTACTTCGTTAAAAAAAAATGGTGCAATTTACAGTTCTCCGTATTTTTAATAGACTAGTACGTTTTCAAAGATTGAACAATATCAACCTGAAATCACAATAAATCTAATCATATTGTAGATTAAATCCAATTCTTGATAAGAGATGTTGCCGTGATAGTTAGATTTGTATCGTACCAACGTGAATTGGGTAACAACATAACAACTGGGAAAATATCCTCAACAGTATTAAGCCCCTCTAAAAAAAAAAAAATAAATAAATAAATAAATAAAACATAAAAATAAAAAAAAAAATAGATTAAATCCTTAAAAAAGGAGGAAATGTTCATGTATTAAAGAGATATCGATACATGGGTCATTTCAAAATTTTGGTACAATTCGTGTGATAGGGTCATAAAAAGAAAAGTGTTTATCATAAAGTCTGAATTTTTTTAAAAAATATTACCTAAGAATATAAGGGAACATCCACTAAATTTTTTACAGGCTGGAGTCCACTAATAGGGAATTAAAAATATACATATATGATATTTTCTCACTCCCTAGCCTGTCACAAGCATGGGGTTGCCAAGTTCACCTAATTAGATGCAGGTTATAAAAAAAGATAAACATGGTCGAAAAATCAGTGTCGCCAACCTGATTTCAACAACTTCATTACATTAGCCATTCATTTTCTGGAGAGAAAAACTTTATTTACAAAAATAACAGTGATGCTGCCCAAATAGAATGGGTTGCTAAACACACAGCGTACTGATCTATCGTGAGACATTAATTAAATAATACAAATAATATTCTGTTCAATTAATTAAATGACATGGTCAAAACAATTATAATATATTGGCAATTAAGTTACCATTAAACAAAGAAAGGGTCACACAGTCAAAACAAATTGATTTAAAGTAAAATAGGATAAAATTAAGTAAGTAATATTTTTTAGTAGATATGGTAGTTAATAATTCCCGAGGAGTCTAAAATAATCGACTCTGACAGGGCTGTCAAATATTTTCTGTCGATACCGACCTCGTCAAAGAATGAAAATGTTAAACTAGGTATGGATCCTCTAGAGCCAAACCATAAACCTCTGACTTCATATTCTCTAGCACTCAATGTGATGCACTTTTTACTACGTTTTTATTAGCTTGCATTCTTGTTTGTTTGTTTGTCCGGTACAAATCTGGCAATCGATTTCTAACTAACTTCCCAAATAGCTAGACAATTGAAACTTTTAGCATAACTCAGAACACGATGACAATGCATTATTTTAATACTTTCAGCCATCTTTCAGCAGAATTTAATTCGTTTTCAGCAAATTTTGCTGTGAGGAAAGTTAGTTCGGAAAAAATCCGCAAGTTATTTTATTTGTTTTGCCATATCCAATATTTACGCAATCTTCATTTTGACGGGTCTCAAATTTGTGATAGATAAACATTGAATGACAGCAAAACAGGAAATGTCGATTATATTATTTCAAATATATCGATGGCATGCTTTAGATTTGGTGTTGGGAAGATCCGTTGTACAAAGATTTATCCTTTTATAGGTTTAAGATCAGCTCTCTGGATGGTTGTCATTTATGTGAAGTAAATAAATTCGGAACTATTTTTTTTTTTTTTTTCACTAACATTATATATTATATAACAATAACAATTATATATTATCAACATTACATACGATTCAACAGAAAATTAAAAACCGTAGTATATAAAAAGTTCTTTTTATCTTGAAATTATTATAAATGCCTTCCTTCTCCTTATGGACTTTCTCACCTTGGGTGAGGTCGTTGGTTTCATACCTGACAGTAGGGTCTATTATTAAAGCTTTTTTGAATTTTTTCGGGAAGGCCACGATGTCACAGAATCTCGAAGAGCCGTCATCGTCTATGCAGTGAACCTACTCGTAGCAGGTAAAATCCTTCTCCGAGAGTAGCTCGATAAGTTTGTGCTTTACGCTGTGGTGGCGGCGCGTTACAAGGAGCATGTTGTTAGGACAGTGTCCGAGCACATGTGTTGGAGTTTCAGGCACTCTTCCGCATTTACGGCAGAGGTTTCAATATCCTATTTATAAAATAGGTTTTATTTATTTAGGTTCCTATTTATAAAATAATTAAGTTGCAATCTTTACTTTTTTGCCCTACTTTACTTTTTCGCCTTACTTTTACTTTGTCTCCTTACTTTTTGAGTTCAGGGATGAAAAGACTTACTTTATTCCCTCTAAACTAATTCAAAATCATAACCTGTTTCTCCCTACTGGAGATAAAGGGAATTTACTAGGGAGGCTATAAAGACATGGTAGCAATGAAAAAAACTACAAATATTTATATCTTTTTTCAAATTACCAAGGTTGAAATGCACCGAAATTTTGAAATGACCCACATATAAAATTAAATTCTCCAGCTATACGTAACGCAAAACTAATCAAAATTGGACAGTTGGTTTACTGTTGTGCTCTGGAGAAGTTGTGCATTCCGTCTGTAGCTCGGTTGGCTTCATTCATAAAGGATTCCGAGTTGTGAATGGTGGTGCCTCCGAGAATAATGCGGATATTTGAGCCGTTGGCATTCATCTGGTGAGCAAATAATGCTTCTTCATAAGTAACTCCGCCGACTATAAATACCAGCACTTCTTGCACTCTGAAACGTAAATTAGACAGATCAAATTTCATAGATTGCATTAAACACTAAATAAATTAAGCAGGCCCTACACTTAAAGATGTAAAAAAAACCAGTTTTTTTTCTGGTGACGTTTTTTTTCTAATATAAAATGTGAGTTTTTTTCTAATATAAAAATGTGGTTTTTTTTCATGTTTTTTTTTTCACCGATGCTAAAGAAGGTATGTTTTTAACATAAAAGGTTAGAAGGTATGTTTTTCTTTTTTAAATAAAAGTTAGAGTCACCCTGGCCATCAATGAAGGATGAACTGATTAGATTTTCTAACCATTTTAAAAATTAAATAATATTTTACGATTTTGGTAGTATTTATACTAAGGAAAGATTAACTTTTAACATCGTAAAATATGAATTTCTGATTGATTGTACTAGGTACAGGTACTAATTGGGTACTTTATAATTATAAGCGTTATTTCTCGGTCTAGTTCTATGTCATTAATGTTGACTTCTCAGATTTGTGGAAAATTGAAAGCTTAAATTCGGGACAAGGTATCATTAACGTCAGAGAAAATCATTCTCCTGCGTAGGTTAGTTGGTAGAGTGCTATACTGGAAATATAGAGGCCTGTGGTTCAAATCCCAGTGCTGGAGTGTATTTTTCTCTGTCTGTTTCCCGTAGTTAATAATAATTATAATTTGATTTAAATTAAAAATTAAATAATTTAATTCCTATTAACCAGAGCCAATATCATTTCCAAGATATTGTGCCAAGTTGTGTAACCTTTGTTACACTTATTTTGTTTCTTATAACAAAGTTAAATAACCATTCTCAATAATTAAACTCTTAATATAATAAAAAAATTAGTTAAAAATATGCATCTGAAAAAAACAAACAAAAAAAAAACGTGAAATGTGATAAAGCTGATTGACACAGAGGAGGCATCAAGCATCCCATCAATCTGTTCATCAACACTCATTTGTAGCGGAGTTTTTGACTAGTGAACTGCTCCTCCTGGACTGTAGTGAATCAGTATTGTGTAGACACCATGGTTTCCAATCAGGATTTGGGGTTTCTCATCTTGGCAGTTGTAGCTCTCAAAGGGAAATAAAAGATCCAGAGGAAACGACGTTGGTCAAAGGAGTGGAACTTTCCACAACTCGGGACATTGAAAATATAAATCATTGAGGAAGCTAATAAATTCTCAATTGGCATTATTATCTACAATGTCCGAACTTTTCAATTCAATTCGAAAGCGAATGGACAGTCCTCCATCGATGGTGTTGAGCAGGTGATTGACGGAATGCTTGATCAAAATTGCTCTAGACTATCAAGCGCTCCATCAAGCCACTTGAGTCATTCAAACTTTCCATTAATCTCCGTCAAGGCTTGACTCAAGCGTCAAACAGGTTCCTAGACTATCAATCCCGCTTGACACCATCACTTGATGCGCTGTTTTGATCAAGTGGATCGATAGTGTAGGGTCTGCTTTACATTGTAAACTGGAGGTATTATTCAAATGAAAGTCCTTCAAGTGATATGTATTTTTATTTAATCAGAGCTTTCGCTCATGGAACCTGAGCTTCTTAAGTGGAAGAAGCTCGCTTCAATTATTTTGTGAACCTAATGTTTGGTAAACGTGGATTTTGCTTTATATCTTTCTATCCTTTAACAATTAAGAACAATAGTACATTACGCGTCGAGTGCGGAAAGTAGCATTTTGCATGCGAGTGTGGAGTTTGCACCCGAGCGACAGCGAGGGTAGTAAAACCACACGAGCAATGCAAAATGCCGTTTTCGCACGAGTTGCGTACCGTACTTTATCTACGATTGTTAGATTTAAATAATAAATACAGAAAAAAATAAAACTTGCTGTAAGTTCGTATCTCTTCTCTTGATAAAGATGGCATTAATCTTGAGTTGTATTTTTTGCCGAATTAATTATTTCTGGAGGAGTATTATTCCCTACATTTTCGTCAAAGCCACTTGATTCATTCATTGTTTTTCACTAAAAACTCGATATAAACAGTTACTTTAATAAAAGAATAGCAAATTAGTTTTGTTAAATGTAAACAAACTCGCTAATTGTGCGTAAAGCTGAAGAATTCCTCTTCTTTACCGCGCAAGCGTGGTAAAGAAGAGGAATTCTTCAGAACTATGAGACGCGCATGCGCAATGAATACAAGTACGTAAAGAATCACTTTCCATGCATCTAAACAGAGATATAATGTTTATATTTCGTATCAATCGTAGATAAAAGTATTTTGATAGAAAGTAAGTTTCTTCCACTTATCCCGTTCCACTGCTACGGTAACTTGTTTTAAAGTTACCCATGAGGAATCAGACAATTTAATCCTATCAGACAGTTAATCCTATCAGACAGTTAATCCTATCAGAAAGTTAATCCTATAGCATTACTGGGTGGTACGTAGTCAGCACAACCTACCCCCATCAGCCATGTTATCTGGCGTGCCAAGACTGGCAAATACCAATTGCATTGAGTAGCTACCCATTTTACCCCACATAGGGTGACCACAGAATATAGGATGGTACTTCTTTAGATATTTACCCCCAACGTTTTTTTAGAATATTAATGACTTTGACTAAATAACTATTAAGACAAAGGGATGTTTAAGCCAATGTACTTTAGGACAAAAGAATATTATCCTTCTGTTTTTATAAGGGAAGAAATAGTATAAAGAAGAACATTCTGTACACCTTCTTTGGATTGTTACTCCCCTCTGTTTTTTTTAAAAAAACAAAAGTTTTGTAATGGCACAATCGAGAAATGAATTTTACCTCCAAATTTGAGGGCGCTACCCAAAAATTATTTCTTGAAAACTGGTTCTGACAATTTTGATTTAAAAAAATTCTAAAATGTAGTCCATTTAAATACAAATCTAACGATATAAGCCGTTTTCCCAGGAAAATTTAGTTCCTGATAAAATAGCTTAAAACGTGGAAGGAGAGAGGCTGGGTTCAATTCCCTGCCGAGGATAAGTTATTTTTATGATATATTTTGATAAAATGCTCAATAATAATAATTAAATGTACAATGAAAACTAATAAATGGAAAACACTGGGCTATGCAATTATGAACTCGTTTATGAGAAAGTTTTTCTGAGTTGTCTCGGACCGATTTTGAATAAAGGGAGTAACAATCTAAATAAAAATTAACCCCAAACCTTTAGCATAAGAAGTGGGAATAACTGGGGATTCACAGAATACATACAAATAACTAATAAAGGAAATTTACCTTTGAGCTTTGGCAGCATCGCTGGGATGGGATGTGAGGTAGGGGTGAGTGTTTTCCTTTAGCCGTCCCTTGATAAGATCATCTAGTATGTCCTTAAGAACAGGGGCGTGTTGTGTGTACACGTTCTCAACTCCTTTCAAATCCTGGAACAACAATCAAATCAACAAAGGTTTATCATTTCTTAATTAAGACTTAAGCTATATAAAAGGATCAATGAGGGAACCTCCAGGAAGGAGACTGGGAAGACCACACAGGTTGGAAAAGTGGTGTAGCTAGGACATAGCTCCCCCCCGCATGAATTTGTTGGGGGGCCCCCGCCAAAATAAAATTGACGACAAAAAAAAATGGATTTGCCTTCAGAACTGAATGGGGGCCCCTTGACAATGTTATAGAAGTATAATATTCCTTACGTAAGATTTTATTATCCTCTAAGGGGTCCCCCTTCGGCATTGGGACAAGGTTTGGGCCCCCCCCCCCCCCCTGCAATGCAGGCCTGTGCAGGCCCATAGTTACGCCACTGGGTTAGAATTAAGGAATAATGTGCTGCAGCCACTGATAAGTGGAGAAGCCCAGTAAAGTAAAGTAACTACAGTAGAACCCCCTCATATACGACCAAGACACCCCTTGGTAAAAAGAAAAGAAGTTTAATCTGACACGACCCAACTTGATCCTTATCAGGATATTGAGTATAAAACAATAAAAGCATCAAGTTGGTTATTTGCTATTGTACTGATCGCTATACTTTGTTCCTCATTATTGTGTGGGTGCCATTCTATATTTACAATACAGTGCTGCGCTATATCTTTAGTGAATGTGGTGTCTTAACTCTTAACTGAAACAAAAACAGGTTGAGTGTACATTACTGTGGAAATTAGATGTTCTTCAACAGCTTGACAAAAGTGAGTTAGTTCTAAAATTAGCTTCAGAGTTAGGGGTTAGTGTAACAACGATTAAAGATTGGAAAAAAGGTCTAAAAAACTTTGAAGCGTATTCCTCAACAGGATTAGTATGTATATTCTAATATACATACTTAGATTAGAGTACATAAATTAATTTTATCTACGGTTGACACGAAATATAAACATTATATCTCTGTTTAGATGCGTGAAAAGTGATTTCTTTTCGTAGCTGTATTCATTGAGCATGCCCATTTCATAATCGTGCGATAAGGTGAGGAATTCCTCTTTTTTTCCACCCTAGAGCGGAAAAAAAGAGGAATTCTTCACCTTAACGCACGATTAGCGAGTTTGTTTACATTTAACAAAACTAATTTGCTGTTGGCTTAATTAAAGTAACTGATTATATCGAGTTTTTAGTGAAAAACAATAAGTGATTTAAATGATTATGACGAAAATGAGGAGAATAATACGCCTCCTGAAATAATTAATTCAATAAATTAATGTCATTTTAATCAAAAGAGAAATACGAACTTACATACGGGAAGTTTATTACATTTTTTGTTTCTGTATTTATTATTAAAATCCACAATCATAGATAAAGTACAGTGCGCAACTAGTGCGAAAAACTACATTTTGCTTTGCTCGTGTGGTTTTACTACCCTCGCTATTGCTCGGGTGCAGACTCTACACTCGCATGCAAAATGCAAATTTCTGCACTAGACGCACAATGTACTATTTAACAATAAAGGTTTAATTTTAACAATTAATTATTAACTTTTCTTTGTTCATCAGATTATACAACTTTTTTGTGTTGCGACCATGCTACGGTCCTGTAGGTGAGAGATATGAGGGGTTTTACTGTATATAATAGGAAAACATTTACCTTAAAAAATCTCTTAGTAATTTTGACAACATCTTCTTGAGTTACCATGGAACTGAAATGTTTATCTTCAAATAGAGATGTACCATAGTTTAGAACATTATGCAGAGTCTGAAATTGAATTTAAATAACATGATTACTTTAGCGAGAAATAAATATAGAGAGAAATACATAATTTCGTTGTACTTAAATTTACAAATAAGCCATTCGACAAATATAATCTCCCTGCTTCAATTATAGATCCATAATAATGAACACAGTTCAAGGTAAATTTAGATTAACATTAGAGTAGTCATCTTCTAGGTAGATTCATTTTATAATATCAGCAATATTTCATCTGAAAATTAATATTAGGACAACATTAGACTTAAATCCTTGTAATGCAGTCTTTACATAATGGCAATAAAAAACTGTTCCCCACAACTAGGGTAAGAGGTCATTACATTGTTGCCAATATTTAGAGTACTTCCTTCTGAGTTCATAATAGCATTTTGAACAAAATTTACAAAAATAAAAAAAAGCTCACTTTTGCAATATTTCGACCCCTCCTTGGATCATTCTCAAGCTGGAATCAAAATTTATTTAGATATTAGATTTTAAAAACTATAAATATTCTCTGGACAAAACATTAACAAAATGTTAAGGGTATTGATTACTATTAATTTTAACATGTAAAAAATTTAGATATTACTAACCTGATTGACTGGATGTTATCTTACATTATACTAGTTATATTCTTGAAAAAAAAAAATTATTTGAATCTTTTTTATTCTCGTCATTTCTTTCTTAAAATAATAACAATTTATTGGTATTGGTCACATGTTATGTGGGTTATTGAACATTTTAATTTTGAGATAATGAAAAGTATGTACTTACTAAAGGAAATTACCATTACCTGACTTTCAATAACCCACATAACATGTGACCAATACCAATAAATTTTTATTTCAGGAAGAAATGACGAGAATCAAAAAGATTAAAATAATTTTTTTTTTCAAGAATATAACTAGTATAATGTAAGATAACTTCTAGTCTATCAGGTTAGTAAAAACAAAACTTTTTACATGTAAAAATTAATAGTAATCAATACCCTTAAAATTTTGTTAATGTTTTGTCCAGAGAATATTTATAGTTTGAAAAATCTAATATCTAAATAAATTTTGATTCCAGCTTGAAAATGACCCAAGGAGGGGTCGAAATATTGCAATAGTGAGTTTTTATTTCCTTAATAGACCCAACTACTGCTCAATTGAATGCTACAAGGAACAATCTCTAATTTAAAATTTACGATATTTGTTTGGGATGTCTGTTTTGATGTAGAAGGCAGTTTTGGGCCAATATTTTATTAAAACTTTCATCAGTGGCAAGTATCAAACATACATTTTTGTTCCTCTCATAACAATAAATCTTATCATATTGATAATAATAAAATAAACAGGTCAAGTGTGTGCTAGTCAGCACACAACGAGGGTCCGTAGGCAACCCTGTATAGTTTAAGTAGTACCCTATTGATGGTGTTTTTTAAAATGCTAAAAAGCTTACTTTGAACTATCCTATGGGTCTGATACTCTCAAAACACATAAAAAAACTTCTGAGTATTTTTTTGCCACAGAACCGGACTACAACCATATAAATACATCGATAAGACCAAAGTTATAAAAAACGTATTTTGTCAATAAAAACTAAAATAATATTTTTTTCGAAATTTCCAAAAAGTGGTATCTTTACTTTTGGTCGAAGAATGTTCAGGAATTTTTTCAGATTTTTTGCACTTCACAGAAGCGAGATCCCCCCTTCACAGAAGGGGGGGGGGACACGTTTCACACCCACTTCAAACTTGCCTACGCTCGCCCTATCAAAGTTATAACCAAAGAATTATATATTTTTGTAATCAGCTTGACGTACCCTTTCATATGATACCCCTCACGGTGTCGAAAAAAAATAAAAAAATTTTAACCCTTTAGTTTTTTTACCCTAATTTTTTTGAAAAATATTTTCAAAGAAAAAGTTGCTATATTTTTAAAATATGTGGGCAGGTACAAGACACATACATGCCAAATTTCAAAGTGATCGGACGAAAAGTGTAGCCGTTTGAGCAGGCGACAGGACGGACGGACAGACACACGCAGGAAAATATAAGGATCCTTGGTTTTGCCTACGGACTCTAATTAATCGTTACTAATAAATATAAATAGAACGTTATTCCTTAACATGAGCCAAAATTACTCACTAATATTGTAGGAAATGACTCACGATGGGTATTCTAGAGTTAAGTATAAAGTTACAAGATACATTTATAATAGAGTTACATTACGCATGAAATGATTATAATAATATGTTTACCCTAATGTTTTCATCTGTGATTCCCTTCTTCTTGAGTAAGTCCTCTAATGTTTTCATATCGATGCCGGTCCGTTTCTTGTATTTGAGACCGAACAGCATGACGAGTTTCAAAGCTTCCTCCTTACGAACAGCTCTTTCATCTGTTTTACTCAACAAATCTCGGATTCTCTGCAAAATAAAATTCAATTATTTTCTCTTAAATAAATCAAGGGAATTGCTGACATATGTAATTCATGATGCTGAATTGCTTAGAATTTCAGAACCCAGAAGAATATGAAGACTCCAGGGTTATTTAATTGCTTCTGTGCATGCGGCATCTTGCCCTGTCCATGCATACTTAATACCTGTCCCTTCAGTTGTCCTAAAGACCAGAGAGGAATCATTTTACAGTTTGTGACATTTTCTTTTAGAGGTTGTAAATTTTAAGCTAGAATTCTTGATTTTATAACACAACCAGGAGATAGAGTGCAAAAAAGTGTCTGACTAACATCAAGCTAGAAATTTCGTGTATAAGTTAATCTTTTGGAGTCTTTTAAGAATATATGGTCAGTTAAGTTCATATGCAGGACATAGCTTGGTAATAGGCATTTGAAAAAAACAATCCAGTGGAGAGCAGTCATATCCAACCCGTTTTGGTGGACAATGTGATTTTTATGATCCTAAGTACGAACTTAGTAGACAAAAAATCATGTCGATGGTAGTTTGTCCCTTGACAGGGGAACACTTTGATTTGGAGTAATATTTGACTAAATAACCAATTATGTGACAAACTAACATCAACTTGATTATCGGTATACTAACTAAGTTCGTACTCAGGATCATGAAAATCATACTCTTCACTGGTTTGTGTTTTTCATATGCCTATTGCCAAGCTATGTTCCGCAGACGAACTTAGCCGACCACATATTCTTAAAAAGCCCCAAAACATTTACTTATACACAAAATTCTAGCTTGATGTTAGTCAGACACTTTTTTGCACGCTATCTCCTGGACAAATAGTTTTGTCACTTGATTTGGAGCATTATTTGAATAACTAACCTATCAAGCGACGAACTAACATCAACTTGATTTTCAGTCTACTAACTAAGTTTGTACCCAGGATCATGAAAATCACATTGTACACCAAAAATGGGCCAGACATGGCCGCTCTCCATCACTTTGCAGACAAACTTAGCCAACCTCATATTCTTAAATGGCACCAAAATATTAAAGACTAACTTGATGTTAAGGCGGAGATACACATGCCTGTAGCTTGAACAAAAACATGCCAGCTACTTGCACGTGCAAGCTACTTGCACGTGTATATGTTAAATGGCATGCCAGTAGCTGGCAAGCAAGCAGATTGCACGAGATTTGCTTTTTTGGCATGCAACAATGCAACAAGCAAGTGGTGGGGTGGGGGCTACAAACCGCATGCCAAAAGGAATGTGTAAACGCATGTGACAGCTACAAGGGCGGTCATTCCAGTAGCTGGCTGCCACCGATTGAGGACGTAAACATTGCGTTATTTATTTATTGTTTTGTTTTGTGTGTTAATAGAATGTGTTAATAGAATTTATGACAGCTCTTAAAAAACTTCTGAGTTTGTGTTTAAATAATGCCACGAATCAGCTTGCATGCAATTTTACTTGCAAATTTATCTTCAGTTTGCCATTTAGGCATTGCACAATGCAGGTTGCATGCAATTTTACTTGCTACTGAATAAATAAAAATCTTTAGCATGCCAGTTACTGGCAAATACCCTCTTTTGGCATGCAAGCTACTTCCCCAATTTGACGGCATGTGTATCTTCGCCTTTAGTCAGGCACTTTTTTGCATGCTATCTCCTGGACTTTATGTATACATAAATATATACACATAATAAATAATACTTATGAATATTGTCATTTAGCTTAATTTGGTGATAGAAATTTAGTAAATTCCAGTAGATATATTCCATAATTGTTTACTATTCATTCATTATTTGCATTACTAAGCCTATTACTAAAGCTCTAATTATTATATAAATTTATTTATTTGTCTTACACATACTCTCTGACAACAGACAGAATATATTACTACTGAACAGTATATATTAATACAATTAGTTTCTGATAATTATAAAACATATAACGTGCGATATCTCCATGGGGTCCAGCCAGTGGTGGATTAAGGGTGTCATCTAGGGGGGTGGCGATCTGACCCTCCAAGGGGTTTTGGGAGTATGGAAAGCCCTAAGGAAAGGGGGGGGAGTTCTCAGGATTCCTCCCCCCCGACTGCAGTACAATATCTTAACTATAAGTCATAAGTGTCGTTAGCAGTTAATTATTGTATGGTGCATATAGTGGGGGGTCCGGGGGCCCTCCCCCGGAAAAATTTGAAAATATGACTTCTCAAAAAAGCGCTTAAATGCATTTCTGAGGTAAAATTTGATTTTAATACTTAGTCACAAAAGGGTCATTTTTGGCTCGATTAAGTATATGGTGTAGTTTGTTGGAAAACAAGTATTAACATGGACACAAGTACATTTTTTTAAAAAGAATATAATACAAACTTAAAAGTATAGTTATTGTAACACAATAAAAGTTGTGCACCTAATCATTCCCTTTGTCTAAAATACCTAAAAAAATGTTCGTTCTTGAGAACGAAAATGTATCACAGTTTGTTACCTTCGGTAAGCTCGGAAGCTAAAGGGGGATTTTTAATATTTTCGTTTTATATAATATCTATGAGCCGTTAACCCCATGACAACGGACGGAATTTAATATTTAGAAAAAAATAGTTAAATTAAGTAAATTAATTTAGATAAGTTATTATATCTATTTGAAGACCATCGAATCAAAGCAAATACTCGTACTTATATTTATTGAAATAAATGCGGTTGATTCAGATTGGCAATAACAAACATTTTGCTAAAACTACGCATCTATAAATTATTTTATCACATAAATTATCAGAATATGTGAATTTGTTTAAACGAATTAATCTATTATCGGCGTCTCTATTGAAAACTAGGACATTTTGGCGTCCCGAAAAGTGTTTTCGGGAGACAAGTTTGGGATTTAAAGTCCAAAACCGGGACAACTCCGGGACGCCTGGCGTCGTCATAAGTATATTATTGGGGGGGGGGAGGATATATTGCGGGGCCGGGGGTCCTCCCTCGGAAAATTTTGAAAATATTACCTCTCAAATCAGCGCTTTTATGCATTCCTGATATGAAATTTGGTAGTCGTTGGAAAAAAGTATAATCAAGGGGGGGGGGCGGCCGCCACCCCCGCCCCCCCCCCTTTAATCCGCCACTGGGTCCAGCTGGACTTAACTTTGTTATTTATTCCCTAAAGCTTCACCTTGCACTCAGAGTGTTAAGTTTATAAAATTCTGGTTAAGTTTGATAAGAGACAACTTGATGCATTGTGTTTCATGATAACTTGTTAGTATAAGCTTACTTACATTATCAATTGAATCTCAATTGTTATCTAGAGCTTATACTTAATAGATGTGTACTTAAATAGATTACACATAAAAACTAATAGAAGATGTGTAGTTCAATATCCAAACAATGTCTTCACACAAAATAATTGTTTTTGTAACAATTGACCAGCTTTGGCTGTTCTAAAGCAACCTTTTTCAGATAATCTAAGTAGGTTATAAAGAGAATCTAAAAGTATAAGTGCTTTTTAGAGTTTACACTTGTACTTTTAGAGTCCCTTTATAATCTACACAGATTATCTGAAGAAGGCTGCTTTAAAACTGCCGAAACCGGTCATTTGTTTTGTTGTTTGGTTATTGAACTACATCTCTTCTATGATGAGTCGCTATCACACACTGGAGAAAAACTCAGTTGAGAAAATAAAACTTATTGCAGTTATCGGTGCCCATAGATTAAAATAAAAAAGCAAATAAAAATTCAAAATGTTGCATGAGTTTTATTAACAAATGATATAAACTCACTTGTAAATGCTGCGTGTACTGATCCTGGCAAGCTATCTCTTGTTCAAGAGCCGATACATCCAGTAAATGTCTCTTACACACGCAGTTAGACAGTTCACTGATAAGAACTACATGCTTAGTAACAGTACCAGACATTTTCTGCAAAATAAATAAAATTCAATAGTGATAACTAAAATAAATTTTAAAAAAGTCAGCCAATTAGTGTGGCACATAGCTTCCTCGTGTCTTATCTTTTGCTTTGTTGATTTTATGCTTTTACAAACCATTATTGTCTAATTTATTTAATTGTTCCCCCTTTTTTAAAAGTCAATATTGCTCTGTTATTTTACACAAGTAAGAGAATCACCTTAGCAATATTTAATATCGGCAGGCAATTTAAATTAATCTTGGGCTACTTTTGAAGATATAAGGTGGAGATACACATGCCGTCAAATTGGGAAAGTAGCTTGCATCCCAAAAGAGGGTATTTGCCAGTAACTGACAAACTAAGGATTTTTATTAAGTTTTTATCTGCTTGCTTAGAAGCTACAGGCATGCCATTTAACATATCCACGTGCAAGTAGCTGGCATGTTTTTGTGCAAGCTACAGGCATGTGTATCTCGTACCTATATGCGCAAATAAATGTATGTTTGTGGGCATATGGAAGAAAGCAAATGGGGTCAGAAGGTAGAAACTTATACGGGACCAACAATAGGCTAATTATGAACTACCATACAAATTTAATTAAAATTGTACAAGTAGTTTTTAAGATGTTTGTTTGCAAACATTGAACACCAGATAGACAGTATATGTCCGAGACCAAAAATGTTCCCTGATATCTGAAATGGATTTCTGTCATGGAATTTTTAGAAATCAAAGACATAAAAATGGTTGGTTCTTCAGAATAACCACATAGCTTCCGTTACCTTCAGTAAGCTCGGAAGCAATAAAAAAAAAAAAAAAAAAAATGAAACTAAGAGACTCTGGATGAACTAAGTAACGGGAGAGCATTCTGAAGTTGCCTTTCTGTTGCTCTAACCATTCTATAATGTAGGGCTTAGCATGTTAAGATAAACTGATAAGCCTTAAAAACAATTTAGAGTGTTCATTTTTGTTTAACAAATAATCAACATACTAGTAAAGGGAATAGTTATTTATGCACCTAGGGAGTAAAAAAAGCCATTATTCCCTGAGCGAAATAGTTGGTTCTTGAGGCGAAGCCAAAGGAACCATAGTCCCTAAATCCCGAGGCGAAGCCGAGGGAATAACTCTAATTAGCTCCCGAGATGCAGCCAAGGGAGATAATTATCGCGAGGAGAATAATGGCACTTTACTCACGAGGTACATACAATATTTTATCTCCAGTAGGAAGAAAATACACATTTTATTTAACCACTCTAACCACCTCTTTTCGTCCATTGCATAGTTTTTATTTATTATTTTAATAAATAACAATAATTATTGGCACTTTTAATAGCAGATATAAGAGATTCAATATTAAAAACAAATAAGAATTGGAATTAAACTCAAATAGAAGGTTATTTAGATGCGGTTTTTAAACAAAGATAAACATGGTCTAAAAAGCGCATGGCCGCCAACCTGATTTTAAAAACTTCATTACATTAGCCATTCATTTGATAATTTTCTACTATTTATAAAATAATTAAGTTGCAATCTTTACTTTTTTGCCCTACTTTACTTTTTAGCCCTACTTTTACTTTTTTGAGTTCAGGGATGAAAAGACCTGTTTCAGTCCCTCTAAATAAACTAATTCAAAATCATAACTTTTTTCCCCTACTGGAGATAAAATAAATGTGATGGCTAATGTAGTAGGGAATCGAGATACTGTAGTGTTAATTGTTTATAACATATGTTTTGAGATCTACAATTTTTTAATATCTTCTTTAGCTGTAAATATAAGAGGTTTAAAGACACCATAAATTGACAACATGTAAGAATATTTACATAATTTTCTTAATTTGTATAGGTTTATTTGATCTATGGTAGCCCAATTATGACCTTTGATATATCACAAAATGTCTATTTTTAATAAAAAAATAAAAATAAAATAAAATAAATAAAGATACATTAACTAACTTTAAACTGGGGATAACTCTCCACAAAATTCTTCATATCTGAAATGGATTCCAATTTTTGTTGACTTTTTGCTTTCCTCTGGAAATCATCCATCAGGTCTTTCATCTTTTGTCCTATTTCTCCGTAGTTCAAATACAGGTGCTGCAAATGAATGTAAACAAACAAATTTATATTTAATAACAACTGAATAATGAGATAAAATCTATGTAAATCAAATAAAACAACTCATTTACTCTGATGAAGTAGTAATTCTAATCATCCAAGTTACTCTTATACAGACAATTAATTAACTGCAAAGTACAGTTAGTTACAATAATTAAAAAGTTAAGGTTCCTAAAATGAATTTTCTTTAGTCCAGTAGATAACGAGCAAGAAAGTGTCTCACTAACATCAAGCTAGAAATTTGTGTATATACTCATGCCATTATACAGGGTGGAGCGCGGCAGACGTATGAATATGAAAATGTAATAAAACACAGAATGTTACAAAATAATTTTTTAAAAAATTTTTTCCTGATTTAATAACATGGGAAATTTAAATTTACCTAGATTTAAACAAAGTATCGGATAAGTGGTTCCCCTCACACTCCAAACACTGATTAAGCCTTTTTTCAAAGTTTTTGTGCACTCTTTCAAGCATTTCCACAGGAATTTCGGCAATTTTGGCTCGAATGTTGTTCTTGAGGGCTTCCAGGACGATCGCTGGGACCACCGGGGTTCTGGGACTATCGCTAAGGATTTAAGGTATCCCCACAGAAAAAATCACAAGGAGGCAAATCAGGCGATCTTGCTGGCCAGTTTAAATCGCCTCTTAAAGAGATGAGACGCCCGGGAAATCTGTCTTGCAAAAAGTTTGAAAGGACTACTCCATTATAGCGACTGAACCCACATGGAACATAAACTTCCCGTCCTCCTCTTTCAAACGACCCTACTCTCAACCGTCTAGGACCAATAGGAAGGGAGCAATCCCCGCTTCAAATGCATACGTCTGCCGCGCTCCACCCTGTACTTTGTTATTTTGACAGGGCGGAACATTCGAAAAAAAAACAGGAGGGGAGCCAATGAGAGATCGAGATTTTGGCAGGTAGTAGGTCGGGCCAACTATGCAAACAAAAATATCACTGGATAACCTTATGATAACCACCTAGTGGTTTTATTTTTCCCCTCACATAGGTTGGCTAATCTGAGCTGTCAGATTTACAAAGTATAATGGCATGAGTATAGAAGCTAATATATGAAAATCTCGAGCTCTCATTGGCTCCCCAGTTTTTTTGTAAATATAGGTATAAATTACAAAAATTAGACACAAATAAAAACTATGCGTTAAACAATAGTAAAATCGTGGAAACAAACAAAACTTACATGTGAGTAGAATTCATCGTGTTCAGGGGAGAGAACGATTTCTTTAAGTTCAGCTGATACGCCCTGCACATGACTCATGTTCACTCGGTTGTTACTTAGAGTCAGAAGTTCATGAACCATTGCTTGGTACGTCCACTAAATCAAATCATTAAACATACAGTTAGAGATAAGTGTAAAATGAATTAGGAAAAAAGTAAAGGCAACTAATAGAAAGGATTTCCTAAAAAAAACATTTATTTATTGCAATTCGTTAAGAATAGAATAATTATTAAGAAAAAGTAAAATTTAAAAAAAAAATTGGTCCGAGACAACTCAGATACACTTTCCCATATACTAGTTCATTTAGCCCAGCGTTTTCCATAGTTTAAGCTCCAAGCGTCTGCACAGTCAGACGACAGACAGATGACAGACGACAGACAGATGACAGACAGACATTTTTTTAAAAACCACTTTTTTCGACTCCATCAAAATCGAATTTTCATGCCATCACAATACTTTCTCTTTGTATGAGAAAGTAAAAAAAATGTAAGAAGTTAGTTGATAAATGAATTATTTATTTAATTGTTTAATTATAATAACTTCTCTCCTCTATGTAGACTCACAAAGTCAACTTAGACTCTTAGGCTAATGACACACTTCGCCACCCGGGTAGCGCCACCTCGCCATCTGGTTGATGCCACTTGCTTCCGCCACCCTAGTTTTTACTTTTTTCGACCAGTCGAGAAATGGACCCAGAGGAGGCAGCTGTGCTTGTTTATCATTATTTTCATGAAAGAAGAAGGGGAAAAAGGTGTTTTTGGGTCCATCCAATAATTTCAGACAAACAAATTACTAGTTTGTTTCATACAGTGTACCCCCTGTATCAAAAAGGACAGGAACAATTTTTAAAAATTGAATTTTCTATTTTTTGCCGAATGTTGTGTGGAACTTACAATGAATTGCTTAGAATATTGGACAGTTTGACCAGTATTATGATGGATGCAGTCAGCCCTTTGATTTGATTTCTCCTATATTTGATTGAAGGAATGGGGGCTGAGTGGCAGGGTCTTGGGTGGCACCGTCTGACAGGCTCAATTGAAAACAATGGGCTGAACGGGTGGCGCCACCTGTAGGTGGTGGCTAGACCCTGGGACGGTCGACCAGGTAGTGCCACCTCGTGTGGCAGGTTGCATTCTATTCTCATTACTGACCGGGTAGCGCTACCCGGGTGGCAAAGTGTGTCACTAGCCTTAGGCCCTTCTCAGACGGGGATATGCAAACCTGGTATCGAGTTACCTGACGACCAGGAGACTTAAAATTAACATTATTTAAAATCAAACACTTGCTCACTCATTTTGACATGTTAAACAAGCTACGGCTGATAGGCAACAGAGAGACAGGGAAACTAGAAGATCACCATGCAGTGGCACAGGTTTCCGAGTGGCAGTGTCTTTGAGTCACCCCCACTGAAGTGTCCCCATCTGAGTGCCCCCCCCTCCCCCTTTAATTACACATTTTGAGTCTCCTATTGGTCACAGAGTATCCTAGTTCCACAGAGACTTAATTATTCCAGTGGGATTAGGACCTTGGAGTTATATATTATTTTCTGTTTATGATAACATATACCTAACAACTTACAAATTTGCAGTAATAACCTATGTACTAATAAGTTAAACCAATAAAAATAAAACTCTAAACAGGATTAAACATCAAAATTTACATTACCTGAGATAAAAGAGGAGTTAACGGATCCTCTCTTCGATCTAGTATAAGAAGTACAGGAACCGAGTCACTTTTAGAAAACTTTGCTCCAAAATCCTGATTAGCCAGAACATCCTGCAACAAAATTACATATTAGAGGAGGTCTCAGAATAAATAAATAGTTGGACGAATTCGTAAACCAATGTAATTGGTTTATGAATTACCCTGCCGTATCAGACAGACAGACAAGCGCAGGAATGTTTAAGGGTCTTCGTTTTTGGCTAAGGGCCCTGAAAAATGTCCATAAATGTTTATTTTTAAAAGCTTTTATTTAACTTGCAATGTTTGTATGCATGTATGTTTGTATGTTCTGGTCAAATCTTGCAACTGAATTTTAAAGCAGTTATCCTCAACCGATTGAATTGAAATTTTGCATACACGTTTAGTTTGGATGACAATGCATGGTTAGCTAAGTGCATTTTAAATCCAATATGGCGGACTAGTTATTTTTTAAGCACGCCCATGATATGGGTATCAAATGAAAAGGTTTGTTGAGAAGAATACGAATAAAAGCTTGTTTCTAAAAATATTTTTATATAATCAACTTATAATTAATGCACTCCGCCACTGGAGGCATGAAAAAAAAAATGTGTGAAACTCTCACGCATTAGAAGTAAAACTTAAATTCTAGAAACAGTTGCATACATGCATTGCTCTCTCTTTACATTTTGTTGACGATTTTACTACTTCAGGATTAAGAAATGGTTAAGTGGAATTTAATTGAAAAAAATTAAAATATTTATAACATTTTAGCAAATAATGGAGAAAAAACATGAAAGCAACATTTATCTATATTATATTATTATAATGTATATAATATTATGCTTATATACCAATTTTTTGCATTGAAAAATCATCTACCACCGTGGTGCAATGGTTAGCACTTATGCCTGCTGAATCAGAGATCAGTGGATCGAGACTCGTCTAAGTGAAAGATTTTTTACAGGTAAATCTTTCACTTCGACGAGTCTTGAATCACAAACTTTGTTACATGCAATTTTGTTTCATCCAACCCAACTCACTCAACACGCCTAAAGACGTTTTACTTCAAAAATCTAACAAAAGGAGTTTAAGAAAATAGATCCCTAATAGTTTAATACTATTATCATTACACAATTTGTGTTAGTTAGAAACACCAAGGGATGTGCCACGCAAGCGTGACACATAGGAACTGTTCCAACATCAGACATTGCGTCATTAAGATGTTTCGTCGTGTCCGACTCATCAGGGGCCCGACGATGCCCACCCAACTCTGGACCTACACCAGATCAAGAAGATCAGATATAGGGCTTATCAGAGACGAGTGTGCTCTCATACCGCCATACTTGCTTGGCTGGCAAAACACATTAGCAATGTAATACCGTGTTTTTGTACACTGCAATAAGATACACAATTTGTGTTAGTGAGAGACACCCTGTTGAGTCGGACATGACGAAACGATGCAGGACATGGCGTAATGTTAATCCAACAACTTATTGACTTATTGTCTAATGTTTGAGCAGTTCCTATGTGTCGCGCTTGCGTGGCATATCCCTTGGTGTCTCTCACTAACCCAAATTGTGTACCTTATTGCAGTGTGCAAAAAAACGGTATTACATTGCTAATGTGTTTTGCCAGCCAAGCAAGTATGGCGGCTTGAGATTACTGGTTAGATATCTGACTAAGACAAGGGGGCTCTACACCCATTGTTTACCCAGCATTGTCAAATAAATGTGTAGGTACTAAAATCAAGTGATATAAAACCAGTTGCGAATGTCAATTATCCAGTTGAATTTCCATTATTTTTATACATTTAAAAAAACTAAAAGTTATTGACCCTGATTCTGTCGGCGAGTCTTCTAGCCATCTCGGAAGATGCTGTAAACCTGATGACAGGACACTTCCTCAGAGAGAGAAGCAGAGATATAACTCCTTGAACACTCCGATCTAAATGAGTTTTCTCCCACTGAAATCCTGTAATAAATACAAACTTACTAGTTATCATTTGCCTGTCCATAATATTCAAAATGGGCGTAAAAATTGACTGATTTAAACGGAATTCGGCACACAGGTGTATCTTAACATTTGTGACAACTGTATAGTTTTTGGAAATTTCACACTTCATATTTTCAACATGGTGGCCAATACGGCAGACAACTAAATAAAAAGTTTTGTAAGTATGACATGTTGTATATCATTTTAAAGGTCTTAAAGAGTGGGAAAAGAATGTGTAAATAATGCTATGGCCGAAATGTGAGATTAGAAAAAAATGTATTGCTTATGTAGCATGTCATACACCATTGTAAAGCTATTTTCAGGTACGGTACATTAACCCTGCCTTACTAACACTGTCTAATAGTCCATTATTTCAAACACAACGCCTCTCAAACGTAAATTAAAATTAGACCTTATACAGGTTAGTAGAAACTTATACATGTTTAAGATTTAAATGCTTATTACATCATGAACTTGAAACATTTCTTTGTCTAATAAAAGATGCTCGTTAGGGAGAAAATGATTACCAAACTGACCCTTTAACCTGAAAAGAGCAGGTCAAAATATATATTTTACATTTTTGCTCACTAGCACTTGCTGCATTTAAATCTGAAAATATATTATGATAATCTAATAAATAGATATGAAAATAAAGTCCACGTTTTTGTCCAAATTTTACACTTAATATTCTCAAGATGGCGGCCAATATGGTGGGTCATATTAGTCACCAGCCAATATGGCCTCACATAGTTACGTGAAGTGTGCCTTCCGGTCAAAAACCATGTGTGTTCCGGTTATTACACAGCGGTGATCACAACATGTAAAGTAGCTAATCGCTCCGTTGTTTTTCTTTTTTTTTTTCTTTTTTTTAAAAAATCCCTAGTAAGGTAAGTTAAGAAGAAAGATCTATTATTACTTTTGTACAATACATCTAATTCTATATTTCTATACTAACCAAATGGTGCCAAGTATATTTACCTGAGGAACAGGAAGGTATGCCCAAAGAAATAAGGTGAGGGCTGACAGCCAAATAATCGGCATAGAATTCCTGCACTTCTTTCACCAACTCAAATTCATCTGATTCTGCCAGTGTTTTCACATCAGCCTTTGATATTATGTTACTGAAATCTAATAAAAAAAAAATAAATAAAAATCTAATAATAAAAAGAAGCCTACAGACGAGTCTACATTATATAAATTTAAAAAAAAATTGATTTTACAACGTTTTTATTAGCTTGCTTTCTTGTTTGTTTGTCCAGTACAAATCTTGCAATCGTTTTTTAACTAACTTCCCGAGTAGCTAGACATATGTAACTTTTAGAATGGCTCAGAACCTGATGACAATGCATTATTTTAATACTTTTAGCCATCTTTCAGCAGAATTTAATTAGTTTTCAGCAAATTTTGCTGTATGGAAAGTTAGTTTTCAAAAAATCCAAACGTTATTTTATTAAAGTTATTTTATTTGTTTTGACAAATCCCATAGTATTTACAATCTTCATTTTGACGGGTTTCAAATTTGTTATTATTTATTAGAGGTAAACATTGAATGACAGCGAAAAGTGAACAAAGAAATAAATTAATTGACGTGTGACACCCAGGTTTGTTTACACTTGTGTCCTAGGTATATGTTAAATTTTTCTGCATCTCTACTTCTTTACTTGTACACATTTTTCTTCTCTTACTGTCCCTACACAGGTGCATATCAATGGCACGGTTTAGGCACGGATGTTAGTGACATCCGTTGTACAAAGATTTGTCCTTTTATAGGTTTAAGATCAGCTCTCTAGATGGTTGTCATTATTATGTGAAGTAAACAAATTCGGAACTATGTATTTTTTTTCACTAACATTATATATAACAATGACAATTATATTATCAACATTATAGTCCACAGGCCACCATAAGAAGTGAGTCGCTGATTGATAAAGTTTTCTTTCCTTATGGAATCGCTTATTTATGCCGTGTCCACCGATGAATTGGGTATATGGCAACTGGGCGCTGGGCCATTTCTTTTTTGTTGACATGCCAAACTTGCCCTTCTGCGGGGACATTGAAAAGAGATAGATAAAGTTTTGATTTTCACAGGATCGTTTAATTAAATTATTTAAAAAACAGTGGTACACGTGGCCACCGATACGAGTGGGCCGTTTGGGGTGGCCACCGCCCCAAACATATCGCTCTGCGGGGACGTAGGGTAGGGGCCACCTTTACCACTGTTTTTGAAATAATTTAATTAAACGATCCTGTGAAAATCAAAACTTTAACTATCTCTTTTCAATGTTCCCGCAGAAGGGCAAGTTTGGCATGTCGACAAAAAAGAAATGGCCCAGCGCCCAGTTGCCATATACCCAATTTATCGGTGGACACGGCATAAATAAGCGATTCCATAAGGTAAGAAAACTTTATCAATCAGCGACTCACTTCTTATGGTGGCCTGGGGACTATTACATATGATTCAACAGAAAATTTAAAAACGTAGTTTATAAAAAGTTCTTTTTATCTTGTAATTATTATAAAAATAAAGTGAACTAGTTGATATGCAGGGTGTTCATATCAAGGAGGGATATAAGCCAATCATAAATAACACTGCTACAAGCATGGACTTAAGCAGCTCTTATGCTGTTATATGAAGTTGTCCAATACCACGCCTATTTTTAAGGTTTGTACGCAAAGTGATGACTTTACATTCCTGAGCATGTCCGTCAATGATTAATCTAACACATAACTGTTAATTTATATACAGTAGAACCTCACACGACCTTCAATAACACAACAACCTCAATTACAAGTGCAATTTTCAATTCCCCTTGAGATTGCCATAACACATAATGTTAAATTAACCTCTATAACGCGACTATTATTATCCAAACAACCTCAATAACTGGATTTTTTCCAATTCACAATGTAACTCAGAACCTCTATAACAAGTTGTTTTGAGAAGTCAACCTCGATAACGCGACTCTATACAGGAATGGGTCGACCCTGAACAAGTCTAGACTAGAAAACCCCGCGTTTTGTGATTCCATTAACCTTGATAACACGACTGATAGCCAAAATAACCTTGATAACACAATCCTCAACAAAAAGAGCACCTCGATAACAAGACTGTTTCCCTAATCCCCTTGAGACACTTCTTATCAAGGTGCTACTGTATATATATATTTTTTTTTTTACAATAATTATATATTGACTTGCAACTAGCTCTTACTATCATAGGTTTTTAGAAGTTAGGTTAAAATTGTATAATTCAATAATACTCACAAATATAGTAGGAACCATATCGAGGGTTCTTTAACTCTTGACAGAGAAGCTGAACATTTTCTCTAGTTGGGCGGAGGAAAGCGATACATTTGAGATACCTGAGGCTGTCCCCCCAGCTTGCTGAATCTATCCTCTCAAACAGGTAGACTTCCTTCAGCAGGATCTCAGACTGACTGTATACCATACTCACAATGCTCGTCTAAAAATAAATCATGCAAAGTTATAATATCTATTAAAGCATACAATACATTAAGGAACACAATACTTTCTAGATCACATCAACATCTGACATCTACTTTATTCATAGTTACAATATGTCAAAACCTTAAACAATAATTAACACCAATCTAATAACAAATAATAATCTAAACTAATACATGACATCTACCGCCCTAGCTATGCTACCAAGGTACAGTAATTAATTAACTTGAATAGCGTTCTGGTGGCTTGATCTTAGATCCATCTCTTAACACATAAGGGGACCGATGCTGAGACTGTGAGCCCGTTATATTACTACTACTTGCCACATTATTCTTATCTTTATAAGGAGTTAAGTGTAAGTGCTCTCTAGTACGACGGTATACTACACCATCCTCATTCTTTACTAGAAAAGATCTAGGAGCAGTATGTTTTTCTATCACACTTCCTCTTTCCCATCCTTTATTATTTGGGGATTTAAACATAACTTTATTCCCTGGCTCAACATCTTTTAACTTCCTAGTATTCCTATCATAATAAAATTTCTGTTTCTCTTGTCTATCTTTTAGCTTTTTATTTAGCTCTCTTATCTCAACAGCCTTAGGTTTTAGGAGGTTTGCAGTCACTGGTAAGTTATCCTTTAACCGCCTACTAAATAGCAATTGAGCTGGTGAAAACTTCAAATCGGGCAATGGCGTATTTCTGTAGTGTAATAAAAACAGTTCAACCTGTGTCCCTGTCATCGTTGATTTCTTTAAAAATTTCTTACACTGACCAACTGCTTTCTCAGCCTGGCCATTGCTTCGAGGGAAATTAGGACTAGACGTAATCAACTTGACCTCGTGACTTTTTAAAAATGTTTGCAATTGTGCACTATTAAAAGGACTGTTATCGGCCATTATTTTGTCTGGGAATCCGTGAACTGAAAATAAATATATCAACTTTTGTTCAATGTCCGAAATTGAATTAGATTTTATTTTTAGTAATTCAATCCATTTTGAATATGAGTCAACTACAACCAAATAATACTTAGAATCATATTCCAAAATGTCTAAACAAAGCCTCTCCCACGGTCGTCGAGCCAATTTATGAGGCCTAAGAGGCATTTTAGCATTGTTTGATCTAAGTCGCTGACAGACTGTACACGACAACACATATTCTTCTATATCTTTACTCATGTTTGGCCAAAATAATTTTTCTCTTGCTAATAATTTGGACTTCACTACTCCTTGATGACCCTGATGAATATTATTCAAAATTCTAGCACGAAGTTCTGTCGGTATCACTAATCGGTTATCATAAAACAATAACTGGTCAAACACAAACAACTGGTCCTTTATAGAAGCATAATGGCCTATGGAAGAATCTGGGTGCTTTGGCCACCTATTACTTTTTATTAATTCCATTACCCTGCTTAATACCCGATCCTGTTTAGTAGCTACTTGATATTTAACTATTTTATCTGGTGATACCAGTAATCTTTTAACAATGGAGTGTACCACCAGGCTTAATTCACTATTATCTTGTTCGTACTCATCTAAAAATGCTCTAGATAGAGTATCAGCTATATACAGTTCCTTGCCAGGAACATACTTTAACGTTAATTTATACTTAATTAATCTAAGAATCATACTTTGTAATCTACCTGAAATTTTATTAATATCCTTTTTTACTATACTTATCAATGGCTTTGGACATGATATGTCCAAACAGTATAAAAATTTACTCCAGAAGTTGTCAAAAAGTGATGATGCGCTATCAAAACCATATTGGTCCCAATTTACTTTGCTTAGTCTATGTTTAAGTTGAGTAAGGTTATGTGGGCCCAACTGCCTCGACCTTGCTCTTCTTATAGATGGAGATGACCTGAGTCTATGCTGTAGAGTGACGTCACTTAAGATGCTTGAGTGGTCAGAAAACCAAGTTGGATGGACTTGACTGTGAATATACTCATTAGATATTACATTATCAAGGCACTTTTTACTGGAAGGTCTAGCAGCCTCTCTGACTGACGTTTCTAGTCCATAGCTTTGTATAAGGTGTTCACAAATCTCACTCTCTTTGTCATTGAGGAAATCTAAGTTAAAGTCCCCCCCCCCCCCCCCCCCAATTATGACTTGTTTGGACGCATCAGATGTAATTTTATCCAAATAAGATTCCAAATAAAACAAGAAAACTTCAATTGAGGAATTTGGAGTTCTGTAGATAGAGGATATAATAGAGTTGAAATCTAGCAGTTCAACCGCACATACTTCAAAGACTGATTTACATGCCATGGAGCATAAGTCCTCTCTTTTTTTTAAAGCCAACCCGTTTCTTATGAAAATAATTACACCTCCGTATCCACCTGGATCACTAACTTGTGCATCTCTACAAAAAACATTTGCCAGCAGATATCCATCAAAGTTATAAAGCTCCACTTCGTCATGTGTCAACCAATGTTCACAGAAACTAAGGATTTCTAGAAACTTGTGTTCAGTTATAAGCTGTTCTACTTCAAGTTTCTTATTTCTCAGTGATCTTAAATTACATTGCAGCAATTTTATCTGGCCCCTATCTCTGTACCAAAGAGCTTTGAACTAAATACCCCTTTGTCATAAAGATAATAAGACTAAGGGATATCATTTCTATATAATGGACAGTTTTATATTCCTTCTGTAATTTCATACCACCCAGAGTCATATCAAATTTGCATTGATATAGAGGGGGGATATCTAAGAGTGTCAATTATAATACAAAGCAAGACATAAGAAAGCACTACAAATTTATCGAAAAGAAAGATCTGGGACATATTAAGTTTAACTGATAACGTAACAACGTTATCAGTTAAAGTTTTAGTAACAACTAAAACTTTTAGCTATATTTAATAGTGGGTCATTCATGGGGTTCAAAATAAACCGGATATAAAATGTCATACCAATCATCGATCGATATGAAGATGTGATGTTATATAGAAATATAAAGGCATCTGTGAAAAAATATTTCATTAGAGCGTGTATATTAAAACTTTAGAGATTTGAGGCAACTTTCCGATATTCGTGTATCCAATAGTAGCACAAATAATGACATATTTATCAATTAAAAACTTGCTTTAACGATTCTCAAAGTTTTTACTTACAGTTTGTTTATCCATTAGCAAGATCTTCATTCCAGGTCCGGATTCGTCGATCATTTTGGTTATATACAACTTAACAGCCGATATAACATTCATTTTAACTGGCTTTTTGTGTAACTTCTTCTCCTTTACAAAATACTAAAGTTTTTTTTTAATTCAAAATCAAAATACTTGAGTTTATAACCTTTCCGATAACAGTTTGGAAGGTTATTTTATTAGATAATAAAGATATAAATCGTTGAAAGCTCAACCACATTTATTGACGAGAATAATAATGACGCACCTCCTAGAGGCAAGGATCTTATATAAAGCGGATGTAATGTTAAGAAGGGGTTTGAGGCAAAAAAGTGACCCCATGAAGGTAAGAGAAATTGGAGAGAAAAATCGTACTGCGCATGCTCCTCGACCTTTGAACTGGGACAAATTACCTTCTTAGTTAATTTCAAGGTTTTCTGGTTTGTTTTGAATCAGGTTATAAATAAACTGATAAGTAACTTTTAATCAATAATTTTTGATGAAATATTTATTTTGTGTCGTTTAGTTTGTTTAATATACGTGATCTGTCTATTGCTATAACTTTATTAAATTAATAGATGGTTTTTTATTGCAGTGGAAGGTTTTATTGACTCTGAAACTATTGAATTTTAATTTTGGCTAATCTTAAGTTAATGCTACAGTTGAGAATTAACTAGTATTAAGTTTTGCTATAATACTTATTTTTGTTACACTTTGTCAAACACTACATTTGTATGCTTTATGCATCAAAGAAATAATATAAGTGCGATTTGTACATAAGAGAATTAATATATTTGTCAAAAAATACGTAGAGTCGTAGCATTAACATAAGATTTACCTTAATTTTTATGAAGACCCTTTGATTGAAGAAATTATACAAGATTTCTTTAATTAATAATAATTGTCCATAATATTCCTCGTCAAGAGTAGTGTATAATAAAGGGCTGTAATTAGCATGAGTAAAATAAAGCAGAATCTGGCAAAAAATCCATTACCAACTTAAACTATCACTTAAGTGGGCAGATGCATTCATTATTCCCCAACATTCTTTCTCGTTAATCACATAGCAAATAGGCTACGATTTTGGGCTCTCCTTGCTAACTCATTATTGTAGTAAAGATGCTTTACACCGTCACATCGATGCTAAATCCAGCGCATTTTTGAGTCATCTTTCACCCACAGAGGTTTCAAGATAGACCTTTATCTCTATTTAAATAATCTTAAAGATACTGTCAAAGTCAGTGTTCAGTATCCTGATAGAACTGTAATAAATTGGTTTCTCCCTTTTTACCATTTCACTTACCTCGCTCAGAGAGACCCTACAGCAACTCTTAAGGATCTCTTGTTGAGACTAAAGCAGTTTTAACAAGTATTCTTTAGATAATTAAGAGGCTCCTCTGTTTACTAAAGGCTTTCCTCTGTTTATTAAGGCTTTTATGTTCTTACAGAACATCTAACTGGTGTATTAGTTCAATTGAACAAGTTGGAAGGAATAAATTAAGTTGAATTAGAGTATAGGAAAATTTGAACATTGACTCGGCTAAAAATAACAACACCTTCAAAAAAGAGCTACTTTTAATGTCACAGGAAAATCCTAACGAGTCACATAGCAGGTGATGAATTATTTTTAATCAAGTCTCTGTTTTTTTACTATTAAAAGAACCAATTAAATTTGTACAGTCTTTACTAACACTTATTATCCATACAAGTACAATACTATTTAAAATTGAAAGACACTTATGATTCTAACAAGTAAAATACTATTAACAATTATTAAAAGAAAAATAATATGAGATAACTAACAAAATAATTTATAAACTAACTAACCAAAATAACTTAGTACATAAAAAATAAAATAAATGACAATAATGTGTATCTTTACTGACCTCTGAACAAAGTAATTTTATTTAAAAACTGCCTACTTGATGGGCCAGTGGTCATATTGATCTTGTGTATTTTAATTTTACAATAAAAAGAAGAAACAGCTTTTATTAAATTTAAGCGGTGACAGAAAAGAGGGTCTTGTTCGTAAGCATGCTCATATAAGACGGAAAAGCAATCCTCACCTACTTCTCTCAGAACTTCAATTGAGCATTGATGTTCATTAAATTTTCTTGGTAGAATACCTCCGTTGTACGCTTGCACATGTCTGATATATTTATCGCTGAGTCCACAAATCTTAATAACGTCTTCAGACGGATAAAATAAACCTCCCTTATCCTTCACTTCTATTAGTGGGAGGTTTCTTCTTTCCCCTCTGAGAGCATGTGTGCATGGTGCACATTTTAACTTTTTGCTCAATTTACCACCAATAAACCCAGCAATATACTGAATCACATAGTGAGCATATTCAGATGTTTCACTGTAGGGAAAGGCATCATAATCATGATCCGTAGATATCTCTTCTAAATCGTCATCGATGTCTTCACAATCATCCATACCAACAGAATTGCTGGACAAATTAATATTTTGGACTGCCGAGGAGCAGCTTAAAATTGTTAAGTTTTCAAGTGGCATACAGTTTCCCGTCCTGCTTGCTGTTAGTTGCATATGGACCAGTAATCTCTTATAAGCTGCCTTAAACTGTCTGGCAGACGGATTGTTATTAAATCCTCCTCTGCTCCTAACCAAACCAAAGAAAAGTTCTAAATGGTCTTGGTTCAGCTTATAAGTAGGTAAAAATTTTAACGGACCATTTACAACATAAGTTTCAAAAATGTCAATACATGACATTATGTCAGTTATAAACCCTAGGAATCCTGTTTTCCTCGATCCATGGGTCATACTTCTTCCGTCAGGTGTCTCCTTCAATGTTAAAAGATAGTCTCTAATTGAGAGAATTACATCTTTATTCTTTTCAAAATTCATAAGGTCAAGAGGATGCTTAAAACCTTTTTGTGTTAATCTCCTTGAATTGAGAATATCAAATAAATTATTTATATTCCTAATAAATACATTAGTCGCTTCACAACTTTCAAAAGCTTTTAGCTTCAGGACATCTCTACAAAAAACCAAGGAGTCAGCAGTACTTAAACTCAAAGCTTGAGAAGCTAAGTTAACCTTCATTTTCTGGCGTTGGAAATTAATATGCTTTCGTCTTAATTTGTTCCCTAGATGAAACCCTTCTTCTTCCTGCAGATTGTTCACTTTTTTCAAATATTCCCAAAGAATCCATTCGTTTTGGTTGTTGACAAATCCTCCTTTTTCACCTAAGCAATTTCTCACTAGCTTAAGCATGTGGCATGGGTCAGGATACACAAACACTTTTTCCTTTGTAGCAGGATGCTGAAAGTGGTGTTTAATATTATCAGCATCAAGGCTGCCACCTAAAATTTTGACCATGCTGATGTTTGAACTAATACCATCGAAACATAGAGAAATCACTTTTACTTTTCCTATGTCATGGCTCATAATCAGGGCCTGCTTGACAAGATTTGCCTTCTGCTCCGCTGTCAGAGATGTCACAAGAAAGTAACCAATTGGCACTCTCCAACTACCATTAACGCAAACTAACATAATGACAAATGCCTGGTTGGCTGGGGTCATATCATCAACTGGCATATCACTGCCCCAGTCGACGTAGCCGTGAGTTATATGCCCATCATATTCGAGCTTTTCTCTTATGCTCATTTCGTCTATCACCATGGAGCAAAGTAGAGGCTCTTCCTTCTGTGACGACAAAACTGATAAAGATTCCAGTGCCTCTCTGGTAAATCCTGGTTTTCCTTCAATACTAATGTACCATTTGACCAATGTTTTTGGATGTGGCAGGGCTTTCCAAAATGAATTTCTCACAAACTCGTAGGCTTTTGGTGAATAATAATGGAGGGTTAGGCTGAAAGTGCGAATTTCAATACCATACTTTCTCTTCATACGTGGCTTGTTTTTTTTTGTAGTCATTGACAGCATTCGATTTATCAACTCTTTGTGGGGCCCAAATGTAGAAGTAAAAACCTCAGCCATCTCTGTAGACAAGAAATTATTATTTTTTAATTCATTGATCACATCAGATAAGCTTTTAATTTTTTTCTTAGCTCTTTGACACTTTCTTTGAGCTACTTTTTTCTGTTTCATCACACGGTTTTTTTCTTCTTTCAAACTTCCTATCGCCTTTTTCACAGGTGTAATATTAAGTAGCCTCTCATTTAATTTTGATCTTTTACTCCTAGGAGTTAAGTCTGTAATATCTTCGGCCATTAACTGGGATGATGTTGTAGACCCACTAATCACACTGGAGATAATCCTCTTCTTAGCCAAACGGTCAGAAGTACTGGGTGATGGAGTGATTGGTGTTGTCATTACTTGTGCCTTCTCTGTCCTCATTGGTGATGTCATTGATGAGACCTTAAAATAAAATTAGATAATTATAAACTGTCTTTATTTCTATACATTTCTATATGAACTTCAGCACTTGCAATGATAAAATTACTGCACTAGAAGAGAAAGAAGATAATCTTACCTGGCTAACTTCAATTAAATCAGAGGACTTCTGAGTTTCAACATGAACATTATCTTCTTGAACAAGGTCTGCAGTAAGTTCAACAGTTTCCATAGTAAAACTTAATGGGCTTGAAGCCTAAAAAATAAAAATTGGGATCTATGATAAAAAAAAATTAACATAATATGAAGAATAAACATAACAGCGAAGAAAGAGCACATGTACAAAATGTCAGATCTCTTGAACTATTAGGGACGCCATAAATCGTCCACACATGTTGAAATATTGTGACTCACACACACAGTGAATGAAAAGGGGAAAAACACAATAACTTTCCATGGTAGATAGTGCCAGTAAACAATAAATAATTTACATAGAATAGTACATTACGCGTCTATTGTGGAAAGTACCATTTTTCATACAAGTGTGGAGTTTGCACCAGAGAAATAGCGAGGGTATTAAAACCACACGAGCAATGTGCAAAATGTAGTTTTCGCACAAGTTGCATACCGTTATTTAGCTACAGTTGTTGGATTTCAATAATAAATACTAAAAAAAACATTTGATTGATAAGGCTTATGGATAAGCCTTATAATCCTTATTGTGAGAAAACAAACGCATATTGTAATATTTTAATTTTAAAGAAAACCCAGTACTAAGAGAAGCTTGGGTGCTGCACTGTGTGTTAGTCATGAAAACATTTTGTTTTTCTAAAACAGAGAATCTAATGTAAAGTACAATCTATCTACTCTAAAGTGATAAATGCAAAAAACTTACTTCATTATCAGCTGGAGGGGCACTCTGTAAAGTGCTAGTACTTTTAGAAGATTCAGGAAAAACTTCTGAAATTTTTCCATGGTGATCAGCACTACATGACACATTCTCTATTTCTACATTTTCAACAAACTGGGCCTGCCAAAAAATAACATTAACAATAATTGACAGCAATAATAGGCAAAAAAAAAAAAAAAATTGCGATAAAACTGAAATTAAGCTTTTAAATAAGGATATTATGAGTTTTGGCCTTTAAAAGATATTTCTACATCCCTGCATACAAATAATAATAACAGTAGTTGACAACTATTTACTTAAATAATTAATAGGAAAAGTTTACTTACAGTTTGTTGATAAAACTCAGGCATCACAGAAAAGATAGTAGGAACGCTGCCCTCCTTCAAACGAATCTGCGCACCTTTCTTCACAAAACAAGATGCATCAAAATGCCTTGAGCATAGTCTGCTTGAATTGCTTGGAACAAAGTTCTTCCTGTTAACAGCTCTTACCCAAGCTTCTCTTAATGCAGGTTTTCTTGGAAACCTAAAATATTACAATATACATGTGGTAATAAACAAACACAATTTGTATTATAAAATTTGCTCATCAAATTCGTAAGCTAATGTTTCAATTATTCATAAATAAATTATACTACTGCTATCATAGGTATAAACAATAAGATCCCACAAAGGGGAGGGAGTCAAATAATATCCCCAAAAAAGTGTCATCATAAGTTAAATAATAACTAGAACTTAACTTATTTTTATTATTGTTACTTTTATATGGCAAATATAGAATTTTATAATCCAAAACACAATAAATATGATAATGTTCTGTCCTCTCAACAAGTATAGGATTGGAAAAAAAAAGTTTTTCTATTATATAGTACCTGAAGAGGGGGGTACTATATAAAAATATATATTACAATGATATAGTACCAGAAGGTTTACTATACATAAACTGATTAATTCTGTCTAAATTAATTAATTTTGTTCCAAGCTAAAGTTAATCATTAACTTACGTATGTAACGAAACCTTATCTCCTTGTTCTAAAAACATCTGATTCTTAGACTTTTGGTGAGACCGAGAATCGCAATCATAGGCAACACAGGATCCTCCAGGAGGAGCCATTCCTTACAGTTATAATCCTGTAAAAAAACCATTAGATATTAAAAAAGCGCCTAAACTTTATTTATAAATTATAAAAAATAGATAAATAATTGAAAAGGCTATAAGAAAAGCATATTAAGTTGGCGTGGTGACGCTATAACGATGGCCAACGCCGGAGCCAATGAATGTTACAATTAATATTGTCAGCGACCAACATTTAAGTTGAAATACTCAATGTACGAACTTGTTTATAAAATAAATAAAGTGTTACTTCAAAATAATTTCAACATACGAAAAAGAATAGGTAATAAAAGAGGTAAGTAAAGTGTAAAAGGTTAGGTAATAAAGATAAATTATTCCAACTTACTCTCTGAGATTATAAATAATGAAAAACAAGTCACTATAAAAGGCTAAATATAGTCCAAATATAATCACAAACACTCTCAAACAGCACAAAATAAGAAATACAACGCACGGGAAAATATAACGCAAGGGAGAGAACAACGCACGGGACAAAAGTTGAAACGCAAGTGGAATGAAAAAGTTGATAACCTGCCGGACGTTTCTTGGTAACCTATAACCAAGAGGAAGGTAAGTTGTCCCATTGGAGCAAATATTTTACATATCTTCATGGGGTCACTTTTTTGCCTCAACCCTCTATCCGCTTTATATAAGATCCTTGCCTAGAGGTCGACCAAGAAGTCATGAACACGGGAGAAACGGAAAGCTTAACTTCGTTTAAAATCGGAACTTCCGAGTAGTGCCGAAGTCAGTACAGTCGGGTGCTAAGACAATAACCATTCCTAGTTTGTATGACATGCCCAGTTATGTCAAATCTCACGAATAACAACAGGAAGGTTTCCAATCTGTTAGGTTTCCTGTTTTGTTTGTTTTTATACAGCACGAACTATAGTCACAACTGTTCTAAATCCAAATCAAACTCAGAAATAAAGAGGAAGAAAAAAAATAGATTAAGGAAAAAGAATATCGATTTAGATTTAAAGAATATTATTATGAATAATCAATAAATAATAATATAAAGATATTATCGTATATTATTAGTGATTTCTTGTCAGGTACAGTGTTGCCTGTTGCAAAAAATATAGAAGTTATTAAAAATAAAATTATTAATAACAGAAGAACAACACTGTGTTTTTTGACCGTGGTCTATTATATCAAAAACTGACTGTACATGACGACACTAGCGCACTCCTCTCATTTCCATGACTTCTTGGTCGACCTCTAGTACTTCAAACATAACTTTATTAATAATTTCAGGATTGGAAATAGATTTAGATTAGTAGTATTTATAAACTATAATCTAAAAAAATAATCTATAAGTGCGTTGTTATATCTTGACTATTAGTGAATTTATCCGGCTACTTTAAAGCGAAGGAAACCATTCGTAAATGATCTGCAATTATGAAGGGACAATGATTACCCCCTCTCCTAAATTTGAGATTTGCCGATGAAGTCACTTTATTTGCAAAATTTACTTTGTAGTTTAAGCTGATGTTAGAATGTTTTAACTTAAGGTAACATGTAGAAAAAAATTTGTGTGAGGCTCTCACGCATTAGCAGTGAAACTATAGTTCTAGAATGCATTGCTCTCTTTCATTTTTTGACGAATTTATTATTTCAGGATTAAGAAATGGTTAATGGGAAATTTAATTGGAAAAAAAATATTGCTACGCTAAGGCAACCACATTTATTCCAATAAAAATAAATGTTTGTTTTGATTTCCTGGTCTTTAAATAGATATAATACAATTAATCTGTAAAAATGTTACACTTGGACGAGTCTCGAATCGCAAACTTCGTTACACGATGTCACTATATGAAAAAATTCACTCTACCGCCGCCAAAGAAGTTTCACTTCAAAAGTCCTTGAGATTTGGACTGGGCACTTCAGACCTTGAGGAATTCCTGTAAGTGTGTGAAGGCAGCCTAGAGGCTCCAAAACTCCATTACCATTCCAGGATTAACTGAATGACTCGAAAGGTTAACAGCTGTTTTTTTTTACAAGTTTTTGTTAAAATTAAAGGTGTAAAAAATTTGTAAATTTAGTTATTAATACCTAAATAAATAGTTAAAATCGAAATCTATGGTTTTATTTGTATTACTTTTCTCCCTTCTAGAATCTTGTAATTACCACGGGAGCAAATAATCATATAGTACCCTAACTATAATGATAAACTCCCTGGGCTAAGCCCAGTGGCGTAACTATGGGCCCGCATTGCGGGGGGCCCCCAAATCCAGAAATAACTGGAATTACTATCCTTGTACTTGTACCAACGCCGAGAGGGGCGTTGGTACAATGTTTTTTGGCGAGAGGGGCCCCCAAAAAGTTCTTGCGGGGGGGCCCCCAATGGTCTAGCTACGCCACTGGCTAAGCCTCAAGATTTAAGCAATATGGTTCCTGAGGCATGCTCAGGGTGTAATGAGTAATGACTTTATTTCTTCCCTTGGTGCGTATGCGTAAATAACTATTTTATTATAATTTTGAATCTAATGTTGCAGAAAAATCTAAAATGAAGTGTAAGCTTGCACTTGTTAAACACTTTTTACTTTGTCATATGTATAGATTAGAATAATTGCACCAAAATTTGATTTTGAGAAACAAGAGATTTACCCTTTCTTTTATTAAATATAATTAAAAAATGTATTGTCATCCCTTGATTTGTTTCTTTCTTCCAAGCCAACATCAAAATTCGAAAATTTAAATAATTTTGACACGTTGGAAAGTAAGTATATTGTAATTACAAAATGTGCAGATACGCATAGAGTGTCATGGACTATTTTCTCATCTTTAATTATAGCCTCAAAAGTTGAACAGTTATTGAGAAAAATAACAAAAACTAAAAATATGTTAAGCAATCGATGTAGGTATCAGGCCAAGAAAAACCTTGAATTATAACTGGAAGTAGCGGGTCTTTTTTATACCCCCCCCCCCCCCCCCCACACTCATACCGGGCGATTTTTCGTTTAGTATACAGGGTTGCACCCTTCAACTTTTGGAACAAGGACATAATTTCTAATAGGTAGAATCAAAATAACATCTAGCATACTAATACCTAGTTGATTGATTGATTTTTCCTAAAAACTCTGAGATAACAACAATATCTACACATCATAATTTTGGACAAAGGTCAAAGAAGTATAAATATATAGATATCTACACAATTTGTGAGAGACACAAGGGATGTGCCACACAAGCGTGACACATAGGAACTGTTCCAACATCAGACATTACGTCATTAAGATGTTGGCTCGGCATTACGCTATGTCTTGCATCGTTTCGAAACGATGCAAGACATGGCATAATGCCAAGCCAACATCTTGATGACGTAATGTCTGATGTAGGAACAGTTCCTATGTGTCACGCTTGTGTGGCACATCCCTTTTGTCTCTCACAAATTGTGTTGCCTATTGCAGTGTGCAAACACGGTATAACATTGCTGTTATAAAGATATCTATAAATAATGAGGTGATTAACCTAAAGCGTGGGTTTTTAGTTTTTTGTGCACTTAACAGTCTTGAGAAATCAGAAAACCCCATAAAAGTTGACGGATGCAACCCTGTATAAGCGAAAAACCGTCCGGTAGGAATGGGGGGGGGGGGGGTAACAGAATAGACCCAATAAATGATCTTTCCAAGCAAGAGAAAGTTGATAAGGATGGGTAGAGGATTTCACAATTCAAATATAACCACAGATCAGAGAGCTAGCATGGCCGTGTGGGTTAAACCACATCTCCTCAGCCATCAATGGATCAGGAGGTCGTGAGTTCGATCCCTCGCCATGATACTCTGATTTACATGGCTCACTAATGATCACATCATACTCACTTCAGTGGTGCAATGTACAGAGGTATGATGTGTGAAGTGGCTGCAACTCTCTACCACGGGGCTAGTAGAAAGGGCCCGAATGAAGGCCTAATTGCTAGGTTCCAACAAGTGGTTTGTCCTACCCTTACCTTACTAATAACCACTGATCAAAAATACCCCATAATATTGCCAACTCATTGTCTTTTTACTCAAGAGTTGATTAGATCCTTTGCGATTATTGCAAGCAGGTCCTCAAGCTCTCCTCACTCATGGGCGTCATCAGCAGTACATTATTGGGGGGGGGGGGGGCACACATTCCAGGAGGGGGTCGAAGAGGTATCTGGGAAAATTTTGAAAATATGACCTCTTAAAAACAGTGTTTTTATGCATCTCTGATGTGAAACTTAGGGTGTAGTTTGTTGGCTCAAAAGTATAAACAGAAGTATTTTAAAAAGAATTTAAATACAAACTTACAACTGGTAATTGTAATATTTATAAAAGTTGTGCACCTAATCATTGTCGATTAAATAGATCAGTCAATAGCTATTATGCAATATTACTTAAAATCTATAATAAACTATGTCACTTAATTAATAGTTATAAAAAAAAGGAATTTTAGGAAAAATTAGTATTATTTAGATAAAGTTTTCTCTTTTGACATCAATTGGTAAATCTGCACTATTAGGCCATCCTATTTTCATTTATTTATTTGCTTTCATAAATGATTAACTTAATTGTCTCATACTGGTATTTCTCGAATTTATTGTATAGATAATTTTATTTATTCATTTAATTTACTTTATTTATGTCTTGATACAGTGAGTAAGTTTTGTCTCAAGTTTACAATTACTTAATTTATTGTTTACATTATCAATTTATTTTCGTATCATAATCATTTACTTAATTTAAGTTCAGAGTAGCAATTCATTTGCTTAATGTATCGTTTGAATTATTCTATTCACGTCCGGATTCCTAGATTTTCATTTAACTCATTTTTTTATTTAAATTTAATCTAGTTTAATTATTTTCAATTTATGTATTGTTGTCACTGTTATTTATTGTTTTTTGCTTCATGTTGAAGTACATACATTCAAGGTGGGTGGTATGTTGAGTCCTTAGGGTCGCCATATGTTGGCACCCCTGTGCCCTCCCCACTCTTATAGGCTGGGGCACTCTACTTGACAAGTGAGTCTAGCTATCACATTCATTCTGTTCACATCACATGTTATTTTTTCTCATTTCAACTCATTGTCAAATTTATGTACAAGTGTACTATTTAAACAATTATATACATTTTTTAAAAACAGTATTTACTCTCATTTAATTAAACAAAATACAGTCCACTTTATGAACCTTTAGCCAAAACAACACTTTTAGACATACAATTTCACTGTAAAGGAAATTAATTTAAAAAATAAATAAAAATAACTAGACACTAAAATTATAATATGACACTGTTACATATGATATTACAAAAGTGATTTACAAGATTTAATATTATCGATAACATAATTACATTAAATTAAGTGAATTTAAGTAACTTGTTTCATTGGTCTGTCCATCTTTAAGGCAATTAACTTTCAATTGGAAACAAACAAACAAAAACCATGTTAAATAAAACGTACAACTCAATCTAATTATTTATTTTAAAAATATATAAATACATTTAAATATATTTGTAGACTTTATACTTCATATCCTAATAATAAGGTCTTCTTGGATTATTCTGAAACAAATTAATTCGGTTATATTAATTATTAATTTAATAGTAGTAAATTTCTTGTTTTCTTTTAGTTGTTAGACATAGTTCTCCATGAATATTTCAGTAGAAAATTTAATAATGAAACTTAAAAATCAGGGTTAATATAAAGTGTAGGGTGGCCATAAAAACCAAAACTGGGAAGGGGGGGGGGGGTCGAGCTATTGCAACCCCAGACAAAAGGGTGTGAGCAAAGTTAGGAAATATCAGCAAAAATATGCATTCTTTTGATAACATCTTCTCTTTTGGTAAATTGTACATATTTCATACTGTCCAAATACTGCTTTTTACTGGTCTTATATTACTTTGCTTTGTAAGTTTCATCGCACACCTATTACCCCAATTTTCAAACACTTCCCGTCTTTCAATCTTCCACACATTTTGCACATGGAAACAATTTAGTTAAAGATACAGAAAAAAAAAACAGTTTTTAAAATGGTATTTTTACATAATAAAAAAGATTACGGTTGTAGCATCTCAATAAATTTAATAGTTTTTGATTTTTTTTTTTTAAAAAAAGCGCCATGTTTTAGGGTAATAATGGAAGGTTATGGTTAGTCAATTTTTAAATTTTTGGTAGTATTCATACTACTGAAAGTTTAAATTTTAATTTAAATCTAATTATAATTATTATTAACAACGGGAGACAGACAGAGAAAAATAGACTCCAGCACCGGGATTTGAACCATGGGCCTCCTGTATTTCCAGTACAGATGCTCTTACCAACTAAGCTATTATGGAGAATAACTTCCTCTGCTGTTAACGATACCAAGTCCCGAATTAAGCTTTCAATTTATCCACAAGTCTTAGGAATCGACATTTGCAATAATAGAACTAGACCGAGAAATAACACTTATAATTATAAAGAACTCAATTAGTACCTGTACCTAGTACAATCAATTAGAAATTCAATTTTTAAGTTTTTTGTAGTATTCACACTACTGAAAGTTTAAATTTTAATTTAAATCAAATTATAATTATTATAATAATTATTATAACAACGGGAGACAGACAGAGAAAAAATATATAGGAGGCCTGTGGTTCAAATCCCGGTACTGGAGTCTATTTTTCTCGGTTATGGTTAGGTAAGGTCAAAAAGTACTAACTTTAACCTAAAATAACCATATCCTTTCATCATTTTCCCTAAAATTGAAAGAATGATTGAAATTAATTTTAAAAAATAACATTGAATTTATTGAGATGATACTGAAATCGTTTTTTGTAATGTAAAAAGAAAATAGTTTGAAATAAAATTTACCCCTTACAATAAATATCATATTGGTCATCATTGGAATAACTAAGATTCACTTCAACACCATGTTACTGTGAACAACTAATTTAGAATCTTAAGATAGCTTTTAAGTAGTCAAAACCAGTTAATTTTTATTACGATTACTTTGTGTGAAGATCTAGTGATTTTGTTTGTCCTTTTCAAAATGATGATGAGTAAATATCGCACATAGGAGAAGCAAACTGATGTGTCTAATTCAATATGTCAAAACAATTCAGTCTTGTATATATAATAAAAGGACTTATTAATTGGCGACGAGGATTATAAAAAAACCTAACGATGGACGGAAAGGAAGACTCAGACGGAACAGACGAGTGGACAAAAGACTACAGGAGACTACGGAAAACACGAGGAATCATTAAAGGACAGATTTCTCGACTCAACAGTTTTTTTGACAGACCACTCACAATCTTACAGACAAACCCTGAAGCAAATATTAGAGGAGAATCACTAAACGACTTATGGACTAGCTTTTTAAAAGTACAAGAAGAGCTGGAGTCATTATTTGAAGAGAATGAGCTACCGACCGAAGAGAGCGAATATAGACAAGGAAATCGAAGATATAGTGAGGAGTTGCCACGCATGCTGCCAGAGGCAAAACAACCCTCCAAAAGCAGAAGATCATCCATGGATTAGACCGGACGGACCATGGAGCAGGATTCACATAGACTTTGCTGAACCAACAATGGGAAAATTTTATTTTGTAGTGGTAGATCCTTTTACAAAGTGGATTGATGTAAGGGCAACGAAAACAACTACAGCTCTTTGGTGCAAGAAAGAATTGACGAAATTGTTCTCTTGCTTCGGTCTCCCCCGGACATTAGTTTCAGATAACGGACCTCAATTTACCTCAACCCTGTTCAAGGAATTTTTGAAAAAGAATGGCATCGAGCATAAGACCATCGCTCCATATCATCCTAGTTCGAATGGAACGGCCGAGAGGGCAGTTCAAACGGTCAAAGTACATCTAAAAGCAATGGGGGATGAACCAGGGGATATAGATGAGAAAATATGCAGACTGTTAATGCAATTGAGGAATGCACCGCATCAGCAGGGTATTTCAGCCTACAGGCGGATGTACGGACGAGAGATTAGAACGAAGCTTGGACTTATGAATCAAATACCGAGGAAAGAAGAACATAAAGAAATAGCCCTTAAGAGCAGACATTTTAGAAAAGGTGACAGAGTCCAGGTAAGGAACTACGCTACAGGACAAGCAGTAAAGTGGAGCTTTGGAGAGGTTACAGAAAGAATTGGTGCAGTAATGTACCTAGTAAAAATGAATAATGGTGACATCTGGAAGAGGCACATCGATCAGATGAGGGGTACAAATTTTAGGGGGGAAATATGATGTGTCTAATTCAATATGTCAAAACAATTCAGTCTTGTATATATAATAAAAGGACTTATTACAAACCGTTGATATATAACATAGCGTTGGGAGCAAATTGATTGAAAAAAGTCGACGAATCGCTTGTTTTAAAATATTCATTCATTCTGTTGTGGATATCTAGTTTTCATTGGACTAATATCAGTCTGTAGTTTGGAGTTGTAATTCGGACGTGTATATAACGAGATAACGAGTGTCAAGCACCTTCTCACCCCTCCTCAGCTCTGAGCCCTTCACCGTTGTTCCCTTCCCCTACCACTCTTAAATTAAAAACAAAAACATTTGATTGAAATATTCGACTTGCAGGTTCAGTCTCAGTCTATATTTTTGGATATCTAGTTTTCATTCGACTGAAAACGATATCATAGCAGGCTGTAGTTTGCGACGAGATAACGAGTGTCAAGCACCTTCTCACTCTCACCCCCCCTCAGCTCTGAACCCTTCACGGCCTTCACTTGTTCCCTTCACCTACCACTCCTATATTAAAAACAAAACATCCGATTGTAACATTCGACTTGCGGGTTCAGTCTCGGTCTTTATCTTTATGCGTATACCCTATTCCCGCTATGAAACTGTTTTCAGTCCATTGAATTCAGTCGTTTTTCCCCGAATGGACTTATTCATTCGGTTGTTTTTTCTAGTTGGTTGTCCCAACTCTAATATAACATATTTACTAAGATTTGAAACTTCTCCGACTCATTAAGTATGGGACAGGTTTTTTCATTTTACCCAGACATTCTGGAAAATGTCCCAGTTTTCCAAAAAGCGGGGGAAACCAACAGGACGCCTTCAAAAGCTTAAAATAATGGGACTGTCCTGGCCAAAACAGGACGTATGGTAACGGTCACCCGTATAAAGAGTATACTAACCAAAGGATTTGGCCTAAACCTGTAGGCAAGCATCATTCTCTTCCTGTAAGCTTCATATTCATCATCCCCACTAGCAACATCATCAGGCCTCTCAGCTCCCAAACCCATATTTGCATCTCGGTTACGTGTTCTGTAACATTAAACAATTATTTTAACACTTAAATATCATAAAAATAAAATAATACAATTTTGATGTTAATAATAGTTTCTTGAACAATAATCGAAAAGATGGTTAGGTGAGAAAAGGAATAAATTTTAGGGCAAAATGTGACAAATAATTTTTATGTTTGACTAGGGGCACAAAAACTTTGTGAAACCAAAAGATAAAAATAAATATTTTGGCTCATCCAGGTACATTTTGAGCTTAATAATAATAATTGATACACAGTGCCTTGATATTTACATGCTAGGAGCTGGTTGGGGGTAGTGGGGGAATGCATCAAGTTGAAGAAAGGGGGATGAGCTTGGTGTGTGTGTGTGAGTGACAGTTAAGTGAGAAAGACTAGATAGTTGGGGCTAGGTACATCACAATAGTTTCATATCGGACATTATTAAATATAAATAATTTCAAGATAAAAAGAACTTTTTATATACTACGTTTTTAAATTTTCTATTGAATCGTATGTAATGTTGATAATATAATTGTTATTGTTATATAATATATAATGTTAGTGAAAAAAAAAAAAATTCCGAATTTATTTACTTCACATAAATGACAACCATCTAGAGAGCGGATCTTAAACCTATAAAAGGACAAATCTTTGTACAACGGATCTCCCCAACACCAAATCTAAACCGTGCCATCGATATATTTGACATAATTTAAATAATATAATCGATATATTTCCTGTTTTGCTGTCTTTCAATGTTTATCTCTTATTTATAAAACTCACATTTAAAATTTGAAACTTGTCAAAATGAAGATTGTAAATATGGGATATGGCAAAAAAAATAAAATAACTTGCGGATTTTTTCCGAACTAACTTTCCATACAGCAAAATTTGCTGAAAACCCATTAAATTCTGCTGAAAGATTGCTAAAAGTAGTAAAATAATGCATTGTCATTGTGTTCTGAGCTATGCTGAAAGTTTCAAATGTCTAGCTATTCGGGAAGTTAGTTAGAAATCGATTGCCAGATTTGTACCGGACAAACAAACAAACAAACAAGAAAGCAAGCTAATAAAAACGTAGTAAAATAAAATAAAATTCATCAATTGAAGATACAGACTTGTTAACAGGATCTACGATGCCGGAGCCATCTGCTCCCAAGCCCTGACCCTCAGACCAGCCAAGTTTCTGCAGCATCTGGAAACCTTTATTTTCTTCTGTCAGCTTGAACTCCTTGTAATCTGAGAGATCTGGTTCCGCTCCACCTCCTTTCACAGCTGTGTATCTGTAAATACAAACAAAGTTTAAATAAAATAAACTGGTATTTAATTTAAAGGAAATAATGTCATTAGGTTAGTTCCAACCACCAGTTTCGAATTAGTCCAAGATCAACGTAATGAGCATGCGCCGTCATTGCATCAGTTTGCAATTGATTCGTGATTTCGTTTTGATGGAACGCTCCTGAACTCAAAACCAAAACAAAGATGTGGTAGGTTTTAGCACTGTTATCAGAACAACTTGTTGAGCTGATCGTTTACTTCTACCTCTACTTTTAGCTGTGGTCCCTGTGATTTTGCGTTCCTGTGCTGTCAAGAATACCTGAACTTAGGCTTGCACAACGGGGGGGGGGGGGGGGGGGGAGGGGGGAAACACAAATATTTCATTATATAATACTAATTAACTTCGGATGAAAATATTATAAATGAACAAATATGGTTACACCTGAATAATAGTAGCTCAAAAGTTAGAAGTAAAACCTACATACTCAATAGAGGATGATCAAAACACATGCACAGATTTTTAGACATGTTTATTTGATACATAAATTCACAATTTCATTTTGATTTACACAATTCACAATTTTCGGGCTTTCTGTGGTGAAGCCAGTTTTAGCAGAGTCACGGCACACACGAATTATTATTAAAATAATCATAAATGCTCTTTTGTTTCAAAGAACAAATATTAATCTTAGTCCAGTTACCGAAAGAATAATTGCGGAAATAAATTGGACTGTTTCGATAATTGGCATACTTGTTTGAATATGGAATATCAAAAGTCCATCTTGGAAAATAGGTCCAATTTTTATTTTTTATTCACAAATATCTAGAAAATGTCATTATAATGCACAAAAATTCACCATTTCACCAAAAAACCCATTGATGCGTAATCTAATTCATGAACCTACCTTAGTGACTGAATAGAATCTTTAAAAGTTAATTTAAAAATAAAAAAAAAATTGTTGAATCCCTGTGGATACAAACATCAGCGGGCCTGACGGAGTCTTGCAAGATGGTTCTACTCGAGGCGCGGAGAATAGAGCTACTGAGGGCTGAAAGGGAGGGCTTGGATCCACTGTGGATACAAACGTCAGCGGGCCTGACAGAGCCTTGCAAGATGGTTCTACTCGAGGCACGGAGAATAGAGCTACAGAGGGCTGAAAGGGAGGGCTTGGATCCACTGTGGATACAAACGTCAGTGGGCCTGACAGAGCCTTGCAAGATGGTTCTACTCGAGGCACGGAGAATAGAGCTACTGAGGGCTGAAAGGGAGGGCTTGGATCCACTGTGGATACAAACGTTAGCGGGCCTGACGGAGCCTTGCAAGATGGTTCTACTCGAGGCACGGAGAATAGAGCTACAGAGGGCTGAAAGGGAGGGCTTGGATCCACTGTGGATACAAACGTCAGTGGGCCTGACAGAGCCTTGCAAGATGGTTCTACTCGAGGCACGGAGAATAGAGCTACAGAGGGCTGAAAGGGAGGGCTTGGATCCAATGTGGATACAAACGTCAGTGGGCCTGACAGAGCCTTGCAAGATGGTTCTACTCGAGGCACAGAGAATAGAGCTACAGAGGGCTGAAAGGGAGGGCTTGGATCCACTGTGGATACAAACGTTAGCGGGCCTGACGGAGCCTTGCAAGATGGTTCTACTCGAGGCACGGAGAATAGAGCTACAGAGGGCTGAAAGGGAGGGCTTGGATCCACTTTGGATACAAACGTCAGTGGGCCTGACAGAGCCTTGCAAGATGGTTCTACTCGAGGCACGGAGAATAGAGCTACAGAGGGCTGAAAGGGAGGGCTTGGATCCACTGTGGATACAAACGTCAGTGGGCCTGACAGAGCCTTGCAAGATGGTTCTACTCGAGGCACGGAGAATAGAGCTACAGAGGGCTGAAAGGGAGGGCTTGGATCCAATGTGGATACAAACGTCAGTGGGCCTGACAGAGCCTTGCAAGATGGTTCTACTCGAGGCACAGAGAATAGAGCTACAGAGGGCTGAAAGGGAGGGCTTGGATCCACTGTGGATACAAACGTCAGCGGGCCTGACAGAGCCTTGCAAGATGGTTCTACTCGAGCCACGGAGAATAGACCTAAAGAGGGCTGAAAGGAAGGGGCTGTGGATCCACCCGCATTTAATGGGTTAAAAACATTTTAGTAAGTAAGAAGAGTTGAATCGCAAAGGCATATATGTTAAGAGGAAGAAGAATAATAGGCGAGCAAAACCAAAACAATGAAGCGGAAGGTTACGTTTCTGTTCACCCAAACTACTAGTCCCTGCTGTGATCACAGACTGTTCTGAACCAATTCCTGATTCAATCAGAGCCTAGTTGGAACAACTGACTAACAGTCAGAGTTTGAGTTTGGGCTTCGTTAGAACGCCCTGTTCCTAATGCGCATGTGTCAGACAGTTTCAAACTAGTTTGAAGTGTGGTCGGAACAAACATATTATTACGTTGTTTAAATTTAGCTCACCTATCCATGAATTTCTTGAGTTCCTCAGGAGGTAAGAAGTCGCCGATGTGATGTTTTCCGGAGGCCATCTCTGTTAGTTTGGACGCCCATTCCTTGGTCGCTATCATTTCTTTCTCTCTGGCCCTGTGCTCCCAGGTACCACCCTCTACTTCTTCGTCAGAATCATATTCGTATTTGTGCTTCCCTTGTGATTGTAATCTTTCCACTTCGGCTCTCTTCTGCATCATATCCTGGTATAGAAGATGAATCTAGAAGCATAACATTTTCCAAAACATTAGACAAGGTGATTCACTCAGTTTTAAACATCGGTACAAGTTAGATGAAATTATTAAAATAGAAAGATAATAAAATAAAAGTGACTAGCCTTGTAGTTATCCTCTGCTTTCTTCCAGTCTTCTTCGTTGAGATCATTAGAGCCGTAAGCAGACATAGCGTACTGCATCAAGCCTTTATCCCTCTTGTTCACTTTACTCAACAAACAACCAGACATACCTAGAAAAAAAATAGAATAATAATAATTAAATAGAAATACAATACATATATTTCTTACTTGAAAAAGTTAAAAAGGTTAAGATTATAATTTAATTTAAAAAAAAAAAAAAAAAAAAAAAAAACTTTCGTGTACAAAATAGTTATTTACGCAACAAGGGAGAGAAGTATGTTTTCCTGCTCGAGGCCTTAAGGCCGAGGGAGAAAACTGTAGTATTAGCTCTTGAGGCAGATAATCCCAAGAGCAGAAATACTTCGATCCATGTTGAGTATTTAATTGTACCTACGACTAGTGCACCATGGCTAATAGCTATTAAGTTTGTAGGGATAAAAGTTTTACCTACAAATTCACATAATTTAAACACCTTAAACTGATATTTAGTTACTTGATTTATTAAAATAACAATTTTTATACTAAATATACACGTTTTACAACAAACACTTTCAATAGTTTGTTTTTAATTTAAAGACTTTGTATGATAACCTAAAGTAATCTTCCCGAAAAATTAGCTATAAACAGCGGAAAAAATTTACTAACAACATAATACTTCAAAAATAACTTTTACGTTGGTATGATTGTTTTTTTACTCCCATGGGAGGGAAGTAACACTTCCCGCCCTGTTATTAGCAATGTAAAGTCCACTTACAATGCAAGTCGTAGATAAACACTTTTTTCTATACAAAAAGGGTCTTAATTTTTTTTTAATAGTAATTTTAACCTTTAGGGACACCGGCTGGCGCATTGAGTGCGCCACGAGTAAAAAAGTTTCTGTAAATCATAGATTCAGGATGCAAGAATAATAAACCCTCACTCTACCTTACCACTAGAGACCCCCCTAAAATGGACTAAACAGTCTGCTTTGATTATTGCTTCGTTCTGTATTGTTTTGCTGTGTTTATTTGACTTGGTGCACTGTATATACTCAGCCCGGGCCGCCATGTCCGGTATAGAGAAATTATGCCTTCCGATCAATATTTTTCGGTTTTGCATGAGTTGTCGGATTAGATTGATGGTTGTGAGGAGGTATCTAAGGACTTTGACAACTAATAATTATTAATTAAGGTTGAAAGCCCGATACTAAGTCAGAACGCTGAAGGAGATATTATTTATTTATTTCTTTTTTTTATTTATTCTTTTGGGTTTTAGTCCCGATCAACTGCCAGGGTTATTACAGGACAGGGGTTATCCAGCCACTTTATTCTACTGAGATCATTCTCTGGGATTCGAACTCAGAGCCAGGGTTTAGGCCTTGGTTTCAGAGTCGAGTGCGCTAACCACTCGGCCACGCCGGCTCCCGAAAAAATTATTTATTTGTATAATTAAAGATATCATTGAGAAATAAATATGTAATACATTAATTGACTTTTTAGTTCAACATTTCCAAAACACAATCTGGATTTGACCTATTTATGATTTGAAAAATGCATTAAGTACGCCGCCCATGCCTCATTGTTTGTCCACTATAGCCGTGCCACTAAGGGTTAACTTCTTGAATAAAACTACTATTATTGTTAGTGAAGTTTTAGGGAGCCAGGGTAGCCAAGCGTCTTAAGTTGCTCGCTCAGCTATCAATAAGTCGAGGCATCGTGGGTCGTGGGTTCGATCCCGTGCCATGATACTCTGAATTGCATCAATGAATCGCGGACGGTGCAGGGTGAGGGACACCCTTTATGGGGACTCTTCCCCCATTCTTTGATGTGGGTCCAATCCGTGTCATGATGATGTAATTTGTATCTATGGTTCGAGGATGGAGCAGGGCGAGGGACACCCTTTATGGGGACTCTTCCCCCACGCTTTGACGCATGCTTATATAGCTCAGTAATGACCACACCATACTCGCTTCGGCAGTAGAATGTACAAATGTATGATGTGTGAAGTAGCTGGAACTCTCCACCATAGGGCTTAAAAAGGGCCTAAGTGATGGCCTAATTGCAAGGTTTGAAAAAGTGGTTCCGTCCTACCCGTTCAAGTGGGAACTACTAGACTACTACTACTACTAGTGAAGTTTTAAATCTTTGTGTGGTGACCATGTCTTGAAGGATGTACGTCCCAGAGTTTTGCACATTCAGCATCTTCAGCGGTGTTCAAGGTGTCCTTAGTTAAGACAGTTGTTGCTGTTGCCACAGGAAGACCAAAGCTACATATTATACTTCACATTATAAGGACAGAGGACTAAAACTTCATTATAACTCTAACCAGGGAAGCCTATCAACTGAATACTGATCACTATTGTTAAATTAACAAAAAAAAAATATATATATATATATATTAAGAAACTACTGTTACTTTAGTACGATTGTAAACATTTATGATAGACACAGTAATTTTGTTGTTTTAGTAATTAAAAAAATTGAGGATGACCTTAAGAAGAGTCGAAAATTATTATCTTAAAGTCCATCATTACTCAACTCATTTAAATAAATTCTTTAAAAAAAATTATAGGTGAAGACAATTTTACTTGAAAAATACGATAACGAGTACTGGGATACCTGTAATTTTGATGGTAGGAGTGCTTTTAGAAGCGGTAGCTAACAGCGCTGGTGATACTACTCCTGGTGGCTTCACTTCAGGAGCAGGGTCGCCCCACCTACTTCGCCTTTTAGTCCCTAAAATATAATAATACATTATAAAACAACCTGGAATTAGGAGGGGCAGGATAACTAACAGACATCATAAGCTTTTGTGATGTTTTTTTAATCGCATCAATCATGTTTTTATTTCAATCCTCTGTACTTCTTTATATTGTTACTCCCCATGTTTTTTTTAGAATATACTGACTGACTAAATAACTATTAAGACAAAGGGATGTTTAGTCCAATGTACTTTGGGACAAAGGAATATCACATATCACACTTCTGTTTTTATAAGGGAAGTAACAGTCCAAAGAAGAACATTCAGTGCACCTTCTTTAAATTGTTACTCCCTTCTAGTTTTTAATAAGAGGAGTAACAATCTGAACAAGTGCCCAATTTTTAACATTATTAACCACGATTTTTTTAAATTAAATATTTTATGTTGAAATAAATATAATAGTCCAAGAGATAGCGTGCAAAAAAGTGTCTGATTAACATCAAGCTAGAATTTTGTGTATTAGAGTAAATCTTTTGGTGCCTTTTAAAGAATATGTGGTCGGCTAAGTTCGTCTGCGGGACGTAGCTTGGCAGTAGGCATTTGAAAAAAAAAAAAACTGGAGGAGAGCAGCCATGGCCCGTCCTTTCTAGTGGACAATGTGATTTTCATGATCCTGAGTACGAACTTAGTTAGTAGACCAAAAATCAAATTGATAGTAGTTTGTCACTTAATTGGTGATCTCTTTGATCATGGAAAGAGTAAGTTTGTACTCAAGATCATGAAAATCACATTATCCACCAGGGACATGGCTGCTCTCCACGGGTTCGCTTTTTTCAAATGCCTATTGCCAAGCTATGTCCCACAGATGAACTTAGCCGACCACATATTCTTAAAAGGCACCAAAACATTTACTTATACATAAAAATTCTAGCTTGATGATAGTCAGACACTTTTTTGCATGCTATCCCCTGGACTATTACTTCAACATAAGTTTGGAATTCTAATTATGACTAACTATGTAGACTGGATGCCACAAATAATTTGAACAAAGGTCTTCAACAATCATTCCCACAATAAGAAAATCTTCGACTGTGTTTTTCTCAAACATGATTATGATAGAGGTCCTCTTTCAACTCATCGTGAAAGAGGAGGAGTTCAATAACCAAACTACATCTTTACAGAAAAGGAATTGTATTTGAAACAATTTGACATTAAGTTTGTTTGTGGATTATCTGAAGAAGGCTGCATCATAACAGCCGAAACCAGCCAAAATGTTTCAAATTAAATTCATTTTGTGGGAGGACGTTGTTTGGTTATTGAACTACACCTCTTTTTTTAAAAAAAAGAAAATGATTAAAAATTAATTTATGACATAAGATACAAAATAAAAATGCTAACAAATAACGACAAAGTAAGGGTTATTGATTAGATTTTAAATTTAACCCTCTGCTTGGAACATCAGTATTTTTCACCACTATAGTATACTAAATATTCGCCGGTAGCATTTTAAGTGAACTTAGTTGTTTGTGGCCTGAAGACAGCCTCAGTGGACATCTTACCATAAAGGAGAGACGATTGCCGCTTTGCTACCAGATTTTTTTCTGGGCATAATCGGTATCGTAGAAGTCTGTCGGTAAAATCTACCGGTATTCCACATTTGGTTAGCCTTTTTATCCATGTTCGTAAGATTTACCGATGCTCCTTTACTAAACCTCTAATTTTTACCGATGTCCTATCATAAAACCCTTAATTTTTACCATTGTTCCACCACTCTAATGATAATTTTTACCGTCATTTCAATTACTTTTATAAATAGATATAAGAGTTATAAAGGTTAGAGGGTTGGACTAGCCTATATGGGGCATCATGTATAGAAATGCAAAAACTAACAAATATAATGCATACATAATTAAACTGTTTCCTGTATATTGATATAAATTGCATTATTTATGTATTCTTTTTCATTTCATACTCTCTAGTAAAACCAGATACGCTACATCAAAGCCCGATAATCTACAACAGATACATACGCCCAAGATTCCCAAAATCGACCTGTACACAGCTGTGTCTCAAAATAAAGGACTGAAGATGGAAATTGTATTAAGAGAAAACTTATGAAATGAAGAAGAATCCATAATTGGTACATTTTTTTATCAATATATAGAAAAGACTTAGCACATATATAATTATATGTGCCAGTTTTTTCATTTCTATAAATGATGCCCCATATAGGCTAGTTCAACCGGTTAGAGGAGTTATAAAGGTTTTTAGTATTTTTTTTTTTTTTTTTTTTTTTTTGTTGTAGTTTAATTTAAATTTTTAATTTAATTTAATTTAATTTAATTTAATTTAATTTTAATTTAAATTTTTTTAATTTAAATAAAATTATAATTATTATTAACTACGGGAAACAGACAGAGAAAAATACACTCCAGCGCTGGGATTTGAACCACAGGCCTCTACATAATAACTTAAAAATTAGCTTCGGTAAAAAATACCGATGTTCCGAAACTTGGGGTGCAAATTATGTCATCATGCTTTTCAAATGTTCAAGATTAAGCCAAAAAGTGTTAAAAAAAAAAAAAAATTACCTCTAGAACTTGATCCAGGCTCAGTCTTGACTTCGGTTTTAACTTCTTTACTTCTAATTTTACAGTCCGTCTTGGGTTCATCTTCCATTTTACATTCAGTTTCCATCTTAACTTCTTTTTCTATTTTTACGGGAGGTAACGGTTCATTTTTAATAGGCGTAACATCTTTGATGTCATTTTCAGTTTGTGAATCATCTTTCGGTTCTTCCTTGATCGGCTTATCCTTTTCAATGGTTTCAGATTTGATCTTTTTCGAGTCTTTGAAAGGTATTCCATTGCTATCATCATCACTGAAAGATTCTTTTTTAACATTCCGCGGGGATCTATTGTAGCTTTCATCGTAAGGGTCATAACCGGTTTTCCTTTGTTTTTTGTCCGGTTCCCTTTCATCATCGTAATCATCTTCATCCTTGTAATCATCTTTATATTTACCCTTATCCTTGTAAACATCTTTGTAATGATCTTCATCATCATAATCATCTTTGTAGCGATCATCGTCCCTATAATTATCTTTGTATTGATCATCATCATCCTTGTAATCACCTTTGTAACGTTCATCGTCATCCTTAAAATCATCTTCGTCATCTTTGTAATCATCCCGGTAACGATCATCATCTTTATAACGACCGTTATCCTTATAATCATCATCATAATCGTCACGGTCCTTTCGCTTCAACCTATGGTACAAAATTTTACCTAATTCATTAAAAACAGAATCCAATTTTTTTAAAATAACAAACATAAATAGAAAACATTGACACCTACAAGTTGACTTCAGATGCAGCTAAAGGACTCATTTATTTGTCAGAAATAGAAGATATTGCAAAAAATAGTAAGAGAAGGTAGGGGGGCCTGGGTGGCTCGGAGGCTAGAGCGCTTGCCATGCAATAACACAAGTTAAGCAGCCTCAAGCAGGGTAAGAAGATGGATGGGTGACCGCTTCTGGGTTCGATTCCCCCACCGGGCCCCCTGCTCAATCTCCACCCAGCATTGTTTAAACAAATGGGAAGCTCCTCGAAAGAGTGGGGCCACCAGGTTTCGGCCTGGAAACCATGATGATCTCTTGGATGTAATACAACCAGAAGGGGAGTCATGGTTAACGACCCTATCTTCTCAAGAGAGCGAAGATTTCAGTCCCTAACCTGGGTTTGTTCAATAGGCCTACCTAAGTGGCCTGTGTCTTCAGTTGTAAAAGCACCCCGGAATTTATAAAAAAAAGAGGGTAGTGAGAAAAAAAAAAAAAAAACTACTGTGGATAATTAAAGATTGGGGCATTTCCAGGATGTAGAAGATGTTAAGAAAAAACGCTGGAGGTACTTCACAGCATTACTTTAGAAGAAACCGTGGGGTAAAGACCATATAGTTTAATGGACTGTATTATGAAAATTATTAACGTTTTCAAGATATTATCTTATAAAACAAACAAAGACAATTCTTGTTTAATTTTAGGTACCCCCTTGTATTATAGCAGTTGACCATATAAACTGAAGTCCGGGTTCTACGTCTGTAAAATATCTTCTGAGAAAATAAATCAATATTACATTTTTTTTTATAACACACGGACTTATAAACTTTATACATGAGGTAGTAAAGCACATAATCAACCGTATGCTTAACTAAATCAGTTTGACTTATACTCATGCCATTATACTTTGAAAATCTGACAGCTCAGATTAGCCAACCTATGTGAGGGAAAAAATAAAAATACTAGGCGGTTATCTTAAGGTTATCCAGTGATATTTCTGTTTGCCAAAATCTTGATTCTCATTGGCTCCCCTCCTATTTTATTATTTTTTATTTTGATTTTACTGTGCTGACAGAATAACAAAGTATAATGGCATGAGTAGCCAGAATAACAGAGTATAATGGCATGAGTATCCAGAATAACAGAGTATAATGGCATGAGTATCCAGAATAACAGAGTATAATGGCATGAGTATCCAGAATAACAGAGTATAATGGCATGAGTATCCAGAATAACAGAGTATAATGGCATGAGTATCAAGAATAACAGAGTATAATGGCATGACTATCCAGAATAACACAGTATAATGGCATGAGTATCCAGAATAACACAGTATAATTGCATGAGTATCCAGAATAACACAGTATAATGGCATGAGTATCCAGAATAACAAAGTATAATGGCATGAGTATCCAGAATAACAAAGTATCCAGAATAACAGAGCATAATGGCATGAGTATCCAGAATAACACAGTATAATGGCATGAGTATCCAGAATAACACAGTATAATGGCATGAGTATAGTTATTTATTCAATTAAAAATTGATCGTTGATGCTCTGAAACTACAGACACTATTTTAAAGAGATTTACAAAGATGATATTATCTCTCCGAATAAAGAGCGCAGTTCACAGTAAAAGAAAAACTACACAAAGCACTTGGATCATTTCAGCAATTAAAAGTCTTATGCCACAAAAATATAAAAGTTAAGTGAAATAAAGACAGAAAAACATTGAGATTAACACATTTCTATTTTAAATGTTTTTATTTTTTTATTTGATGGATGAATTAGGTGTAATTATAACAAAATTAACTTAGTAGCATGAGATTTATCGACCCTTTTAGGGTCAATAAATCTTCTGTCACAGTTATATTATTAATGAGTGGTGTAAAAAGTTAAAACATTTAAAAAAAAAAAAATAACTATCTCCATGATGGTCTTGATTTATTTAAAAATCAAGAATTTAAATCAAATTATAATTATTATTAACTACGGGAAACAGACAGTGAAAAATACACTCCAGCGCCGGAGTGTATTTTTCACTGTCTGTTTCCCGTAGTTAATAATAATTATAATTTGATTTAAATTAAAATTTAAACTTTCCGTAGTATAAAACTACCAAAAACTTAAAAATTGAATGAAAAATCAAGTTAAAATATTGTTTGAACTTTTTACACTGCTCATTAATAATATAACTGTGACAGAAGATGACCCTAAAAGGGTTAAAATGTCTTGGCAACAAAGTTAATTTTATTATTATTACACCTAATTCATCCAGCAAATATAAAAAAAAAAAAAATATATAAAAAAAAAAAAAATAAAAAAAAAAAGTGAAAAAGAGAGTTCAAATGTTCACTTGAAATTAAAGAAAAGCAAACTTTACAAAAAATTGACAGAATTAAATAAAATTAACCACATTGTTTAGATCAAATTTTATCTGATATTTGAGACCCTATTATTTAGAATATATTAAAATTGATCAATAATAATGACATTAAAATATCAGTGCAGGTGAAAAACAAATCTGCAATAGATAAAATTCAGTAAGGCCAGGCGCACACTGGAGACAAGGCAGTCTGCAGACTGTTTCCTAACTGTCTTTGTTGTGTCTGCCTTGTCACACTTGTGTTGCTATAGCCTTGCACACTGGAGACAAGACAGTCTGCAGACTGTTTCCTAACTGTCTTTGTTGTGTCTGCCTTGTCACACTTGTGTTGCTACAGCCTTGCACACTGGAGACAAGACATGCAGACTGTTTCCTAACTGTCTTTGTTGTGTCTGCCTTGTCACACTTGTGTTGCTATAGCCTTGCACACTGGAGACAAGACAGTCTGCAGACTGTTTCCTAACTGTCTTTGTTGTGTCTGCCTTGTCACACTTGTGTTGCTATAGCCTTGCACACTGGAGACAAGACAGTCTGCAGACTGTTTCCTAACTGTCTTTGTTGTGTCTGCCTTGTCACACTTGTGTTGCTATAGCCTTGCACACTGGAGACAAGACACTCTGCAGACTGTTTCCTAACTGTCTTTGTTGTGTCTGCCTTGTCACACTTGTGTTGCTACAGCCTTGCACACTGGAGACAAGACATGCAGACTGTTTCCTAACTGTCTTTGTTGTGTCTGCCTTGTCACACTTGTGTTGCTACAGCCTTGCACACTGGAGACAAGACATGCAGACTGTTTCCTAACTGTCTTTGTTGTGTCTGCCTTGTCACACTTGTGTTGCTACAGCCTTGCACACTGGAGACAAGACAGTCTGCAGACTGTTTGCAAACTGTCTTGGTTGTGTCTGCCTTGTCACACTTGTGTTGCTACAGCCTTGCACACTGGAGACAAGACAGTCTGCAGACTGTTTGCAAACTGTCTTGGTTGTGTCTGCCTTGTCACACTTGTGTTGCTACAGCCTTGCACACTGGAGACAAAACAGTCGCATATGTTGTACCCAGCGTAATGGATCTCATGGAAATAGCTGTGATTTGTGCATAACAGTCTGCGGACAGAAATTTATAGGGACATCACCTAGGCTGGAGGACTGTTTTGTCTCGCAGCTGTCTTTGCCTCCAGTGTGCTCACTCCCATATACTGTATATAAACCCTCAAGGTAGCGACAAAACTGTCTACGGGCAAAAAGTCTCCTGTGTGCGCCTGGCCTAAGAGGAGCCAAACAAAACCAAATTTATAATATAAAAACTCCAGTGTAGCTTCTAAATATAAAACAAAAAACCTAAGAAGCTTAATGTAAGGTACCTTCCGCAGATGTGATTGAATAAAACAAAAAATATATATATATAATAAATAAGCTTACCAATTAGGAGGTGAAGAGTCATACTCATGTTGAAGAAAGTTTTCTGTTTTTTCCGACGGTCGATCTGTCGGAGGGTTGAACTCATCGTTAGCTCTCGGATCCTCTCTAGCAACTAGTAAACTCGAGTCAGACCATCTACCCAATAACTCAATACTATCAAAGAACCATTTTAACACATCAAACTGAAGCAACTCAGTCTAGTCTCCCACAACTTTCTTACACCCTGTCTACTGGGCTTTTCATTCATTTGTTGTTGTTGTTATTTTTTTAATCTATATTTATTCTTTCTTTCTTTCTATCAATATAAATATATGTATTTTTTTTTACGTAAACTTTAACTAAAATCTTTCTTCTTGGGATGAAGGTATCCAGGGTGGACTAGTAATTTCATTCTAGTACTTAAAGGAGATCAACCAAATATATATATTACATAGTTTAAACGATTTTATTTTTAAAAATAAATTTAAATTTAGAACATCTCGGGGCATTTAGTCGAGAAATATGAAGATCGACAATTTTATAATGTAATTTATTTAGAATAAAAGAGCTTACTTTTGTTATGTCGCCAGTCGGTAGAAGAGTCGTTTCTGCAGTCCGAAGGTACATTTAAACTATTTTGATTTTGGGGAGGAGGCATGACAGGTCCAGGGAAAGCGCCCGTCGGAGGTGGCACCGGAGCTGGAACGGGGGCGGGAAGCATCTGAGGACTAGGTGCGGGCACAGGTGAGGGAGAATGTCCCAATGGGGAAGGTACGGGGGGAGGAGGCGGCGGAGGGGCTAAGTTCTGAGGTTGAGGTTGGGGTTGTTGGGAGTTCGGACTGAAAGGTGGGAGGGGAGGCTGGAAAGGAGGAAACGGATGTCCCGGCATAAAATTTGGAGGCATGAAGTTCGGTGGAAACGGTCCGGGAAAAGGTTGTCCAGGAGGAAAGGAAGGACCCCCTGGATGAGGAAGCCCACCAGGGAGTTGTGGGCCTCCTTGATGTGGAGGACCATTTCCCGGATGTGGAGGTCCACCAGGATGCATCATTCCTCCAGGATGGGGCGGTCCTCCGGGATTCATCAGGCCACCGGAAGGTGGAGGTCCACATCCCGGTGGACCGTTATGATGGGGAGGTGGGAAACCAGGACCTCCTTGAGAGAAGTTGGGAGGAGGAGGACCTCCCGGAGAGAAATTAGGTGGAGGACCGCCTTGGAAATTAGGAGGAGGACCCCCCTGAGTGAAATTGGGGGGAGGGGGGCCATTTGGAGAAAACGAAGGTGGGCAACCCGGAGGGAAATTTGAGTTTCCTTGTGGAAAATTGGGAGGGCCGTTGGGTGGAAAGTTAGGTGGGGGTCCTCCGGGTGGAAAATTTTGAGGATTGGATTGCTGAAAATTTTGAGAGGGGTTGCCTCCGTGGAAATTCGGAGGTGGACCTCCAGGAGGAAAGTTAGGCGGAGGAGGACCGTTGGGTGAAAAGTTAGGGGGAGGTCCTCCGGGAGGAAAGGGTCGATTGTTAAATTGGTTTGCAGGCATGCGGAACTGCTCCCTCGGAGGAGGAGCAAACTGCTGATTAGGTCGGGGTGATTTCGTCTGCGCCCTCGAGAAGTTCTCAGGTTTCGAGATCGGTTGGTCCATCAAAGCAGGAATATTCTTCGACACTGAAGAAGATTCTTCCTTAGACTGTGCTGAACTGTCAGGGGGATGTTCGTCTTTCACTTCCTTTTCTGTTAAATATTTTAAACATTTATATTTTAAATTTATACTATTAATAATTATTATTAAATGTTATAAAGCAAATATTTCAGGATATTACATACCTGGTGCGGGAGGAGGAGGAGGCGGAGGGGGCGGGGGAGCTACTGAAGGTAGAACAAACGTTTTCTTGGTAGTATTTGCCGAAGCTGCACAACAAACAACATACATAGCTTGTTAACTCAAACAAATATTAAAGATAAAACTTTGAATAAGTAGACAATGTATAAAAAGAAAACAGTTAATAAATAGCAAACATTTATACAATTATTAAAACACTACTATGCTTTTGTTAACTGAAAACACGATACATATTTGAGTCGATAAATAATATTAAAAATAAAATAATAATTACCAGCAGCATTTGACAGCTTTTTGAATTGTTCAAGAAAGGATCCATCATTTTCAAATAAATTTGGTTTTTTAGTGACGTCCTCACTAAAAACAAAATTCATACAATAGTCACAAATTAATCAAATGGGCTTATTTATTTGAAGCTTTACTAATGATGCGCTGCATAAAGAACTCGCGTAGAATTGTCTTCTTATATCAGCCATACTATGTTTTCAATATAACTACCAGGATAATATTTCGGTTAAAACATTAAATATTCTTAATCAACCTGAAAAGAGCTTTAAAATTATTTTATGTAATATGCCACATAAGTATGAACTTACTTCTTAACACCCTTATTTTGGCCATATTTGATGCAAAACATTTGTAATCATAGTTAATATTCATTTCCTACTCTTCAAGACCATTAAAACTATGTATGACATGACGTGCAGACTAATATCTTATTATTTAGTATTCTGCAATATTGAAGTGTTTAAAGTGTCAAAAATACTCAGATGTTGTGAAGCGAATTTCTCGCTAGTTCTAGATAGAAAAAACAGCATTTGTAGTTAATATTTATTAAATAAGGTCATTGAAGGCTCGCTATGCTCCCCTGATTGTACTGCATTATAAGTTAATTTCTTATAAAAAATTATTGGAGGCTCACTAAGCTTGCCTGTTTTACAGCCTTTGAACATAATCATTATTTAATAAGATTATTGCAGGCTCGCCTGTTTATACAGCATTTGTAGTTAATATTTATTAAATAAGGTCATTGAAGGCTCGCTATGCTCACCTGATTGTACTGCATTATAAGTTAATTTCTTATAAAAAATTATTGGAGGCTCACTAAGCTTGCCTGTTTTACAGCCTTTGAACATAATCATTATTTAATAAGATTATTGCAGGCTCGCCTGTTTATACAGCATTTGTAGTTAATATTTATTAAATAAGGTCATTGAAGGTTCGCTGCGCTCGCCTGTTTGTAATGCATTATTAGTTAATATTTATTAAATAAAGTCATTGCAGGCTTGCTACGTTCGCTTGTTTGTACTGCATTATAATTTAATTTCTTATAAAATGTTATTGTAGGCTTTAAATTGATATATAACATGTTATACAGACTAAAATTGTTTGTTTCGTTGTTCAAACATATTGACCGCCATCTTGGAAATATTAAGTGTGAAATTTTAATAGTTCTATATTATTTTCCTCCTTTTAAAGACCTTTAAAACGATGTATAACATGTCATGCTTACTATAACGGTTTTTTAGGTCCGCCATATTGAAAATGTTAGGTATAATAGTTTAATATTTAGTTACATGTTCCGATTGTACAATTCAAGACCTTTAAATTGATATATATATATATATAACATGTCATACTGTCTAAAAACATTTAGTTTTATTGTCCACCATATTGGCCGCTATCTTGACAATATTTAGTGTGAAGTTGTAATAATTTCATTTTCTTTATCTACACTTCAAGACCTTTAAATTGATATACAACATGTCATGCTTGCTAAAAACTTTTTTTTTAGTCGTTCACCTGATTGGGCGCCATCTTGAAAATATTTAGTGTGGAATTTTCAAAAACTATACAATTATCACAAATTGTTAGATGCACCTGTGTGCCGAATTTCATTCAAATCGATCAATTTGTATGCCAGTTATCGTTGGACAAACAAACACACAAACTTTTCAAAGCCCAAGTCTGAAATAAAGAACTTACTGAGAGCTCATTCAAAAATATTTAAAAAATTAATAGTTAAACCAACAGTGCAGAAAAGGTTGTTAAAGCAAACTACAATTGGTTAATAATATGTTATCAGGTTTTTGATTTTTTTCATTTTCTTATCATTTTTATCCCCTCGGTTTTAGAGGTGGTTAAAGGTGGTTAGATTAGATTAGATTTATCCCCTCGGTTTTAATGTTCAGGTAATACTTTGACATAGATAAATAGTAAACAAGTTAGGTTGTGAAGTGAATTCACTCATTGCCAAATAATTTTTAGTTTTATTCCGCACAGTTTTATTCAGGAGTGCCAAGGGTAAATCAATTCTAAAATTGGAAGGAAAGTAGTTAGTTCTTAGTTAATATAAGGTTTGTTCCAACCACCAGTTCCGAATTAGTCCGAGATCAACGTAATGCGCAAGTGTGATCATTGCTCAGTTGGGAATTGATTGGTGATTTCGTTTTGTTGGAACGCTCATAAACTCGAACCAAACTGTTTGATGTGGTAGGTTTTAGCACTGTTATCAGAACAACTTGTTAAGTTGACCGTTTATGTGATTTTGCGTTCCTGTGCTATCAAAAATACCTGAACTTATTAAATATTAAAGATATGGATGAGTCAATAGTTGATGAAGATTTAGGCCAAGACGGCCGCCTAGGGGCTCGCACAACAAGGGGGAGTGGGGCCACACCACAAAGATTTCATTTTATAATGCTAATCAACTTCAGCAAGCTCGAAAGTTTGAAGTAAAACCTACATACTCATAGAGGATATGAACACATTGACACATTTTAGAAATGCTTATTTGATACATGAATTCACAATATCATTTCGATTTACAATTTTCAGGCTTACTGTGGTGAGCCAGTTTTAGTAGACTCACAGTACACACATATTTTTATTGATATAATCCTAAATTCTCTTTTGTTTTAAAGAACAAATATTAATCTTAGTCCAGTTAACGATAGAAATATTGCGGAAATAAATTGGATTGTTTTGATATTTGTTTGAAAAAGGAATAAGTATCAAAAGTCCATCTTGGAAAATAAGTCCAATTTATTTATTTTATTTATTTTTTATTTATTTATTTTTTTTTTTCAGAAATATTTAGAAAATGTCATTATATGCACAAAAATTCATCATCGCATTCGTACTAAAAAATTTTATTAAGTAAGAAAAGTTAAATCATAAAGGCATATGTTAAGAGAAAGGAGAATAATAAGCAAGCAAATCCAAAACAATGAAGCGGAAGGTTACGTTTCTGTTCACGCAAGCTCTGAACTACTAGTCCCTGCCGCCGATTGCAGACTACTCTGACAGGTTCGAAACTAATCCGTGATTCAATCAGAGCCTAGTTGGAACAACCGACTAACAGTCAGAGTTTGAGTTTGGGCTTCGTTGGAACGCCCTGCTCCTAATGCGCATGTGTTGGACAGTTTCAAACTAGTTTGAAGTGTGGTTGGAACAAACCTATAGAGAACTCTTCCGCTGTTACTACAGAGTTAATAGAAGACTAATCCACAACTGTTTGTCTGATAGGAAAGAACAAATTAAGCAGCTTCATAAAAAGTTAACTTATGCACTTAAAAGAGTCGTTTAAGTATTATGCAGAACTTTACACTTCCAAGTAACATCCTATTAACTATACTATCTATCAAATTCTGACAATAGACCATCATAAAATTATTTCTCCTCAATCAAAGTGATTGGCAGAATAAACGCATTACATATTATATTAAAAACATTGAAATAATATCAAAATGTTAACTATAAATACCCTTTAGCGTCGAGTTCGGCCTTTAAAGTTTCAAAATGTGTTTTAATTAATTTTTCCTCGGCTTCTCTTCTCTTTTTAACTTCGATTTTAGCAGAGATAGCTTTCCTTCTTTCCTCGATCATTTGCTGCTGATCGTACATTTGCCTGTACTTATCAGCTTTGTTATTATTGTTGTTATTATTTGGTTTAGACATCGTGAATTTATATAGAAACTTGATACACTCTTAAAAAACAAACTAAACGCAACTAGAAATATCAAACTTTTGTAAATTAAAAAACAATTAAACTAAACAAATGAATTGATTCATTGCTGTGATGTGATGGTGAACAGAATATGGTAAGAACTCGAATAGAAGGTTGGGTATTGTGAACATACCCAAGGACCCGTTTGCAAACAACAAAACACAAATAAAACACTGAATTCAACGCGTTCAATTGTACTCCAATAAATAAACACGTTATGTTATACTATAAATACATTTATACTATTTGTTTTAACATTATAATACTATGTAAAGACAAAAGCTAGATAGAAACCAAACCAGAAAATGAACCAAAATAGGTCTGTCTATAGTAAAGTCAAATTACGCCATAGACACCACAAAGCAACACTGGTTTTAACTTGAATGAATGGCGAATCTTTATTTAGTTGGCTAAGGTTAAAATTTGAGGGCTTTCTTTTTAATAGTCAAGAAGCAAAAGAGTTTCTTTGAAAACAAAAACACTTTTCTTTTGTTGCTTGTTGCATAAACAGTTGACATATTGAAATTTTTCTATTATATAACCAATAACTCCGTTAATAAATAAATTAACATCGTAAAATTATAAATGAATTTATAATTACCTGAAACTCTCCCCAAAACCAAATACTAAATGGCATTTGTCTTATTTTATTCAAATATCCATTAATTTTGTACTTTGTTATTATTATTTTTTAGTATCAGTAATTAACATGCTATGGTTTTATCCTATCATCCCTGGTATTTAAAATGTACTACTCTATTTTTTATTACACCCCCCCCCCCCCCTTACTCTCTCTCTCTCTATAATATAGAATTATATTATGTAGTATGTTTTGGCATTGACAAATTTGATGTATTATTTAATATTATCTTTTACCTTTAGTTTGGTAGAATATTAATTTTTTTTATGTGTATACTTATCTTATATTTTTTAAATAATAATTCATCTGAATAGCTAATTGGCTATTTTTTCCAGTTATTATACGTCACTCCAATGAACCTGGAGTGACCTATGTCAACTGGATACCTCTATCTGACCTAACTAGCACACCATTCCCATCTCTTCAGTGCAGCCTTGATAGTGCGTCTCTAAGGTACCTACATTAAGCCTATCATCAACTTATCTACCATAACTATAAAAATCTTAAGACTTATCCTATACCGTGCGAAAAGTGGGCTGAGCAAAGAAACGAACTGGAAGCCGCAATTGGGAAGCTTACTCCGGATAACTTGGCCAGCAGAATGCTTGCAAGAAAAGAAGCGTGGGAGAAAGTGGCGTAGGTACGCAGAGACCATTCTGAGAAGCAAGAAATCAGATCTTGACGCCCCCCTGAACTAAAACCCAGGTCAGGCATAAAACAGCTATGACGCTCTTAGGGCTTAAGGACGGGCCTAGTCTGAAGTAATGGGACAAACAGTTACTGACTAAGCCTTCGAAGAAAAGGTGGGGTGATTTAGTCAGTATGCCGGCTTCTGCATAGCAGTGGTTTGCTGCCATGCAGCCGGTGAGTTTGACATTCTGCGGCACAATCAGTGTGTTAGCAGGCTAGAGCGTAAATGCATTTCATCGCACTTGCCCCCCCCCCCCCCCCCCCCCCCCAAAAAAAAAAACTTACCGTATTTGGCATTATCACCTGCCATCATCATTATCATCTTTAAAGTAAGAATCCTATGGAAATATGCCATCACCAGCTGTTCCTACAATCTTTCATCGTATTTCCAGTTTTGGCAATAAGACCATGCATCGCTGCTTCAACATAACAGTAATAATCATCCTTTAAACTGGAGATCAAATATTAATAACGGTGAGACATTAAGAATGAGTAAAGATCAGAGTGTGTGGATTCACACACAAGGGCTCACCTGAACAAGTTATGAATTATCTGAAGCATAAAGAGCTCAAGTATTTCTACGTATTATCAACTCCCTTCTTACCCGATGTCCATAGATATAGATTAAATTCTTAAAAGGTCTTGATTGTAAATATATTTTTGATACCCTATTCTATTGGATATCGGATGTAAACATAAAAAGAGGTAGACTGAACTCTCAGCTGTTCCTACAATCTTTCATCAGTTTTGGCAATAAGACCATGCCACCTTCAAATTTTAAGGAGCCTCTGAAATCTTTTCATATTATGAGTAAAGCAAATACTATCACATTTATTTAAGCCTGGCTTACACAATCCAAGTATATTTGGACCAAGTGAATTTGATCAAAGTTACTTGGTCCAAGTAACTTTGATCAAATTCACTTGGTCCAAGTAACTTTGATCAAATTCACTTGGTCCAAGTGATAGTGGAACTTTTAAAGTATGGTATACACAGTAGTAGAGGCATATTATTCTCATCATATTCATCATAATCACTGCTTGTATCAGGGTGAAATTTTACATGATTATATTTTATTTATTTACAAAACAAAGTGACATTTTTGACATTATATAACAAAAATAATCAAAACAAGTGAAGTAACAGGCTTCCTTAATAACACTTTTTCCCGTCTTTTAAAGCTTATGTTTATGCGAGCGTTGCGTGTGAACGCTTGGGCGGATAACGTTTTCCGGCGAACTCAGCCTAGACATTGGTAAAATGAACATGTGGACCAAATTTCATCTAACTCGGTGATCATTTACTCAAATTATCGTCATCTGTAGATTTTGTGACGGATTTTGCGTGACTGGTGATTTTGTGACAGTGAATTTGGTCGTTTTCTTTGGATTCACTCCCGGGCTCCAGAACGTGCCATAAGGAACTTCGTTCCAAAAAAAAAAAAAAAAAAAAAAAAAAAAGTGAAAGGACAATCTACTGTAACTTAAACCAAAACACTCCTCAGAATCTCCTTTTTTTTAAAAAAAAAAAAGCATAGAAAATTTATTTCATTATATTTACATTTAATTTTTAAAATGTATAAATATGGTTATAAAATTACACTCATATAAAAAATATCACAGATAATTATAGGATTTCATCATCCAAGGAGGTAAGATATTGTTATTATTATTAATGATCAACAAAATGTATTTTGTTAATAGAAAAACAGTTATTAAAGAGGTCAAATGTCAAAAGATTAAAATATATTGATATTAATTTTTTGAATTAAGATTAATATTTAATTAAAGGATCTTATAACATTAACAGGGCATATTTGAAATGTTTTTGTGTTAAACTACTAATTGGAGGGGCTACATAGTTTTTTATGTTTTAAAATTTCGATCGGTGTGAGGTACATCTTCTTGTGACAGACTGAGCAATTAAAAGGCACTGAGTTTGCTTTTCTAGGAACACGGCATGTAGTGTCGTCGTCTTCTCCTTAAAAAAACAATACATAAATACATTATTAATTATCAATTTTACATTTAAAATAATGTTAAAAAAATCATGAAAGAGATTAAACCATTGTAGAAAATAACAGAATAAGGGCCGTTTTTCTAGGTGTTTGGCCGCCCTAGGAGAGAATTAAAACAACCCCCCCCCCCCCCCCCCCCCCCTCCCTTTTACTATTACCACCTTCTGTCTTTGTCATCCAGGCTAGAAGAAATTAATGTATTAGAAATAAAAGAACTTGTATTTAACATAAAACACATCCAAAAAATTAAATAACTAAATAAGGACTGTTATATTTTATTTCACTTTTTAAATATTTCTTATGACTTCAGTGGTATTTTAAGTTCTTTCTTTTGCTGTTTAGTATCTTCCTTAACTTTATTTTAGGAAAAGTGTTTAAAAAGATCTTTAATGTCCAGCTGGTAAGTAATGTCTTTTTCTAATAATTGTGGCTAGTCCCACGACTCTTTATTGGCTCATGGAACTGCGCAGATAAGTTTCAATTTATTTGAGTTTCTCATCAAAATTCAAATTCTTAATTTGTCTCCTCTTGAGTTTATTTAATCAAAGTAAATGTATACTAAGTAATTGTTTAGCATTAGTACAGGTAAAATAGACCCAAAATGCACTAAATAAATGACAAAATTTGTACATTCATGAAACTTTGCTCATACCTTCATATTGGCAGCGGAAATGAAAATCTGCAGAGTCCGTCATAATTTAGGGGGTGGGACACCCCCCCCCCCCCCCCCAGGGGGGCAGGAAGGGTGGATTTTTTGCTTTTTACCTCATATCTCGAAAAGTATTGACATTAGGTGAATTATGGTTATTTATAAATTTGTTCTTCATTAAATTTCCAATAAAAATAGTCCTTTAACATTTTTTTTTTTTAGCTCCAGCCGTTTTCGAGTTACAAGCGCTCAAAATTAGGTAATAAAAAAATTAAAAGTTCAATTTTATTGGAAATTTAATGAAAAACAAATTTGTACATAATCATAATTGGCCTAATGTCAATACTTTTCTATATATTTGGTAAAAAGCAAAAAAGCACCTATTGCCCCCCTAAGAGGGGGAGGGGGGCGTGTTCCCCCCCTCCCCCTCTCGGGGGACTTTTAGTATGTTAGACAGGAAAGTCTTACGAACATTTTAAGCCACTTTTCAAAACTTAGGGATTTTTTGCAAAGTTATATCCTAATTTGACTGGACTAAAGTACAGTAGCAGTAGAGCGTCGATTATCCGAACGTCAGTTATCCGAACGTTCAATTATCCGAACTAGGTTCATGGAAAAAAAAAAAAAAAAAAGCCACCGCAAAATTAATTCATAGAAAGAGCGGTGTTCGTTGTATAAAGGGATACCATATTTCGATGAATTCAGTTTGAAGGGGCAGACATTAACATTTGTTTACTACGAACAAACTTTTGTTTGTCTATGTAATTCGTGGAATTATTTGCAGCATTTTTCCATTTAATACCTTTCTGTTCTGTAGGTCGGTTATGTTTTATGTTAATGCTCTCAGTTTCAAATCATTCATTGTGAGGTATACATTTAATTAGTTAGTGGTTAGATATTTTAAGTAAAACTTACAACATGTCGACAAAAAGGAAACGGGTAGTGCTTTCATTAAAAGATAAAATGGAAATTATTACGCGGCTGAAGAAAGGTGAAAGCCAAGGCATTTGCTATCAAGTTCGGTGTTGGTAAATCAAGGATTATGGGAATAAAAATTATTCTGATTCAATCACTTGGTCAAGATTATGTACTACATAAATTAAACAAATATGCTTTTTGCATAAACGTGGTTGATTATATTTGCATCTTCCCTTTTAAATTACTAGTGAATTCTGATTATCCGAATTTTTGATTATCCGAACCACCCCAAAAACATTAGTTCGGATAATCGACGCTCTACTGTAGTTTAGGTTCATTTCTTAAAGAATACAAATTTCCATTTCTTTTAAAACTGCAAGAGAACTATTTTGTCTACAGGCTTCATTGTGCGCTTGAACAAAAGCCAATTAAATTTACTACAACTTAATTTTTTACGACTTTTCTTGTTCTACTTTATTTTTTATAACCTAATTTTGAGCGCTTGTAACTCGAAAACGGCTGGAGCTAAAAAAAAAATGTTAAAGAACTATTTTTATTGGAAATTTAATGAAGAACAAATTTGTAAATAACCATAATTCACCTAATGTCAATACTTTTCGAAATATGAGGTAAAAAGCAAAAAATCCACCCTTCTCGCCCCCCTGTGGGGGGGTGTTCCACCCCCTAAATTATGACGGACTCTGCAGATTTTCATTTCCGCTGCCAATATGAAGGTATGAGCAAAGTTTCATGAATGTACAAATTTTGTCATTTTTAAAACCCTATTTTTCCTGTACATGCTTTTGAAAACAATTTGATTTTATAATTTTTTTGATTAAACATTCATTTTTTCCTCTTGCTTTTGCCTCCGTAGGTGTCTGTCTGCCTAGTCTTGCCTAATAGTAGAAACGGCTCTGAAAAGAATTACACAAGCTAACAAATTTTCAACCAAAAATAGGGAAGAATCAGTGACTAGGAGTCTTGGAAGAGTAGACGTTACAAAGCTAACTACGGATCTGGACCATCATGAGGTCAAGTCAATTCTTTTTTACATACTGATATAACACTTTCAATGTTTGATTTAATTTGATAAAGAGAAAACTTACTAGGGGTCGATTGATGAGTTTTGGAACAAGACTGATTATGCTGGAGTCTCTCGAGAGTTGACAGGGGTGCCAACAAACCACAGTGTTGACACTCCCACGTTTTCATGTCTTCCATACTGCCTTCTAGTAAACTATCGACAAATCATAAAAACATTGTGTTTTACTGTTATAAGCTTCACTCACTGAGAATACAAGAAAACATTGTAATCTAGTGTCCAACAACATACATTTTGACGTTAGGTCACAAGACACTTTTGAAATTTTATAAAAGAATAGTACATTACGCGTCGAGTGCATTTTGCATGCGAGTGTGAAGTTTGCACCCGAGCGACAGCGAGGGTGGTAAAACCACACGAGCAATGCAAAATGCCGTTTTCGCACTAGCGCTACGTTTTTCGCACGTTACCGCACTAGCGTGGTAAAGAAGAGGAATTATTCAGAACTATGAGATGCGCATGCGCCATGAATACAAGTACGTAAATAATCACTTTCTACGCATCTAAACAAAGATGTAATGTTTATATTTCATATCAATCGTAGATAAAAGTATTTTAATTGTAGGTCTTTGAATAATTAATCTTGAGTAAGAAGTGGCAACACTGGAGCACAACTTGTTTTGGTTTGAGTTTGTTGACAATTCATCTCAAACTGACTCTTACCTAAGCTTCCATTTTTTATCTGCATAGCGTGAGTAGATAAAATATTGTATGCAACAAGGCAGGAAAGGAAACATTTCTGCCTCGTTTATTCATTGCCTGCCTCGGCAGTTAATTATCATAGCCTGTTCTCGCCTTCGGCTCGGAGGCTAATCTAATCACTCGTCAGTAAAATTCCATTTTGCTGCCTTGTTACATAAATTACTATTTATGGACAGTAGGTTCCTTCTTAACCCTTTTCAATGTTACTTAGTGGGAACTAATAAATAGAAAATTTGGGGAAGAAAAGAGGGCTTCAGGATAGAAGTGAATTTCATAAGTTAATGAAAAGGGAAGGAGTAAGTACTTAATTCAAATGTTAAAATGTTCAATATGGCAAAACATGAGTTGATATCACTAGAGAACTATTATTTTGCATAACAAGTTCTTTTGTTATGAGTCATGGTGGTGCTACATTCATAAGATGAAACAACTTGTCAATAGAAACATGTTTTTAGGAAAATCTTTCTTTCTTTCCACTTTCCCAGTTATCACCTGTTTTAGTTTTAGAAAGAAGACTACACATACCAGTTATATGTGAGATAAGGAGTGAGTTTAATCCCTCCAAGAATCAAGTTGGGTTCCATAGTAAAATCTTCCATCAACGGATTAGCACCACAAACAGGTAAATTATTGTTTGACTTGACGTAGATTCCTTTTAAATCAACCTGTAGAAGTCTCTTATAGGAATAAGCAATCTCCGACTGCATCAACTTAACCAAGCCTTCAGACAATTCCACTTCTATTTGAGAACCATCCTTATCTAAAAAAAATAAATAAAAAAAAAAAATAATAATAATAAGATAAGATAAAATATAATTACATATAATATTAAATTTATAACTTATATTAATACTAACAGTTGCTTTGTTAGCCATAAAGAAGATCATATTGGACCACCAAAAAAATCCATTTTTAACCAAAAGTGATGTTTGGCTGTCATATTGAACCTCCAACAAGTAGAAGGGAGTACAACAGGCAACAAGGGAGTTAATAGTTATTTATGCACCTAGGGAGTAAAGTAAGCCATTATTCCCTGAGCGAAAAAGTTGGTTCTTGAGGCGAAGCCGAGGGAACCATGGTCCCTAAATCCCGAGGGAAGCTGAGGGAATTAGACTCTATAATTCCCGAGGCGCAGCCAAGGGAGATAATTATCACGAGGGGAATAATGGCACTTTACTCACGAGGTACATACAATATTTTATCTCCGGTAGGAAGAAAATACACATTTTCCACCATTGCACAGTTTTTATATATTATTTTAATAAATAACAATAATTATTAGCACTTTCAATAGCAGATATAAGAGATTCAATATTAAAAACAAATAAGAATTGGAATTAAACTCAAATAGAAGGTTATTAAGATGCAGGTTATAAACAAAGATAAACATAGTGGGAAACGCAGTGTCCGACCTGATCAGTGTCGCCAACCTGATTTCAACATTACAATCATTACATTAGCCATTCATTTTCTACTATTTATAAAATAATTAAGTTGCAGTTTTTACTTTTTCACCCTACTTTACTTTATCGCCCTACTTTTACTTTTTCTCCCTACTTTTTGAGTTCAGGGATGAAAAGACTTACTTTAGTCCCTCTAATCTAATTCAAAATCATAACTTTTTCTCCCTACTGGAGATAAAAGTAATTGTGCACCAGGACAGGATGGAATCATTGCTGAAGCACTCAAATCAGGAGGATAAGTTCTACAAAAAAATATTTTTCCCTGCTTGTGGAGGAGTGGGAGCAAGAACACATACAGGGTGTCTACTAGGTTCTCAATATGAAATTCCCGACTTTTTCCCGACTTTTCCCGACCATTTTCTTTAAAATTCCCTACCGAAAATTCATTTTTCTCATTATAACTGATAATAATTTATATTATTTAAAAATTTTGAGTGGGGTATCAAATGAAAGCTGCTGAATACAGTGGCGTAGCTAGGACATTAGGGGGCCCCCCGCCAAAATAAAATTGACGAGAAAAAAAAAAATTATTTGCCTTCAGAACTGAATGAACCCCCCGCAAAGCGGGCCCGTGCGGGCCCATAGTTACGCCACTGGCTGAAGAGTTGGATACAAATACAATATGCGTTTTTAAATTTTACATTTTTTATTGGTTTTATAAGTCAAAATATACCCAAAAAATGCCCTCCTCCCAACCACTATATAATACTAATTACTTTTATAATATTTCATTTACATACTTAATTTATTAAAATAAAAGTAAATTGAATTGAATATTTAATAAATTTCCTGAAAAATGGGCGATGAAAATTTCCTGAAAAAATATAATTTATCTTGTCATTATTACTGATAAAAATCATTGTGACTTGTGACCCCCCGGGGGAATCAAAACTTGAAGTCGAAGAAAAAAATTGGCCCGAGAAAACTCAGACAAATTTTCTCATATATGAGTACATAATTATTTAGCCGTGTTTTCCATTTATTAGTTTTCGTATGTACATTTAATTATTATTGAACATTTCATCAATATTTATCATAAAAATAACTTATCCCGGGCGGGGAATCGAACCCGGGATCTCTCCATTCGTGTTTTAAGCAATTTTCTAAGGAACTATATTTTTCACGGGAAAACGGCTTACATCGTTAGATTCGTATTTAAATGAACTATATTTTAGAATTTTTTAATCAAAATTGTCAGAACCGTTTTTGAGGAATTATTTTTTTCACGTATTTCAGAGTTTTTGGGTTAGCACCCCCAAATTTAGAGCTAAAATTCATTTCTCGATTTCACCTCGGAGTATGATTTTTCTGAACATGTATGTCAAATTTTGTCAAAATTGGCCCAATAGTTTAGGTTTGATCGTCTGCGCAGACGACAGACAGACAGACATTTATTAAAAACCACTTTTTTGGACACAGGGAACCTTAAAACGTGTAAATCCATTAAAATCTCAAAATCAAATTTTCACCCCACCAAAATACTTTCTCTTTCTATAAGTAAGTAAAAAATCGTAATTACGGTATGCTTAATCATCTACAAAACCCTAAAAAGAGCTAGGACGCAAGTACTTTCCTGTTATTTTTGTTAATACTGTGTTTATGATTTTAATCGTATTTATAATGCTGTAATAAATGTTTAAATCAAATACATAGAACTATCATATTATTGAGTGTATTTTTTAAATAATTTAATTAAATTTAGGTTAATTATTTATTTAATTATTTTAATTAAATTTAATTTTAATAATTTCAGGACATGTTCTGAAAAATGCTCTTATTTATCTTATCAATTAAATCTTCTACACCACAGCAGTAAATACACTAAACGAATACATCGTCGTTCTATTTTTTTTCTTTTACTATTACTTCTTTTACTATTATTTCTTTTACTTTTACTATTCATTATTATTCTTTTACAAAAATTGTATTATTAGTCCAGTCATTTTAGGATTTCTGTTCCAAAAGAACATACTCTTTATCAGTGCTCGATTTCTAGAAATTAAGGTGCCAGACTACAACCTACCCTCTCTCAACCCCCCCCCCCCCCCCCGCTATAGGAGGGGGGTCCGGGGGTCCTCCCCCGGGAAAATTTTGGAGAATAAACGTTCAAAAACAGCATTTTAAGCAGTTTTAGACATAAACCCATGTACTAATTTTTATTTTATTTGTAATTTTACAGCCCCTTTAAATCTGACGGGGGGGGGGGGGGGGGGGGGGGGGGCTCAAGCCCGATAGCCCCCCCGTTCCTACGCCACTGCCGTCGCCGCATCACTTTTTACGTATTTTTACGAATATCTCGCTTCCTATGGATTGGAGACAAATGAAGGACATTATCAAAAAGAAAGATTATTAAATTTCCCACAAAAAAGTGCTCATTCATTTTTTTACGTACAACAAACTGTTTAGTAAAACCCTAGCTTACCATAACTTGTGTAGTGTTTGTGTTTTTACCGACTCTTTTACTACTCTTTTAGTGTTACGGTGACAATCGCAATGCAGTCATCTAGAAACTTCGGAGCAATTTATTTTCCAAAACGGTTCGTTGTACGTAAAAAATTAACACAACGTTTTTGGTGTGAAATTTAGATATGATCCTCAATTAGCCTATCAGAGCCAGAGCAAGTGAGGTATTCACCAAAATACGTAACAAGTCGGTCAGAAATAAACACGAATACGCTAGTTATAGTAAGCTATTTTTTTGCTAAACCGTTTGTTGTACTGTTGTACGTAAAAAATTAATTAGCCCTATTTTGTGGGAAATTTAATAGTCTTGCTTTTTGATATTCACCTTTATTTGTCTCCGAGCCATAGGAGTGAGATATTCGTAAAAACACGTAAAAAGTGGTGCAGTGACGGATACTAAATGTTCATAGATATTCTTCGCCCTATATAATTCGTAAACCGTCCATTGTTTGTAAAATATGAATGAGACTTTTTTATGGAAAATTTTATCTTTAATTTTGATAACCACCTTGATTCTTGATTGGCGTAGGAGCAAGATATTCACAAAAAACAAATTTGATAATAAGTGCATACCAAAGATACTAAAGGATAATTATATGCACACCTTGTTTTTTAAAATTGAAACTTTTTATACACATTTTTGTTAAAAAAAAATAAAAATAAAAATAGTAATAATAATGTATTTTTATGAATTCTTATGACCGAAGAAACCCTTTTAGCAACTTGCTGGCAAGTACTTGACGGGATTTTTTAAAATAAAATTGAAGAAATCGTAGTTTGTTTTTCTGTTCAAAAAAATAATAAAGCACTTACGTCAATATTTCTCTTAAACGGCAATATATAAAGTAATAAACAAAAACAAGAATGAACTTTCAAAAAATGTGTTTTTAAAGTCGGAAAGAATGATCACGAATGATCTACAGATACAGAACTGAACTTATATTTTTATTTTTATTTTATTCGAAATTAAGGGAGGGATAGAAAAGATAAGAGCTGTAAAAGAGTCAGAGGTTAACTTGCAAAGGAAGGTATGACAAAGGGAAAGAAGTAAGGGGGAGAAAGGGGTTGAGAGAGAAAGAGAAATAGGTATAGCAATGACAATTGACAGAGATGGAAGTAGATATAAGTTTAGGAACAGACTTCCCTTATCTAGTACAACTAAAGGCCAGATTAGATAAGATAACTATCTTAATATAAAAAAAAGGTTTCACCTCGATCATCCAAGATTTTAATAATTATTTCTACACGAATAAAACGCCAACACTTATTATATGACTTTTTTTTTTAAATCTTTCGTGGAAAAAAATAACATTTTTAAAAATAAACCATAAAATAATTTTAATATAATTGTTATTACTAAGGCCAGTTTTTTAATTGGACTGTTATTTTTCCCGACCAAACAACGGAATCCCCGACTTATTCCCGACTTTCCCCGACCTCCCAAAAATCCCGACTTTTTCCCGACTTCCCGACTTTTCCCGACTGGTAGACACCCTGACATACCTAAACAGTGACAGGAAGCTGTAATCTGCCCAATTGACTAAAAGGTCCACAAATCTACAGTATGAGCATTACGAGTTGTGACTTTTGACACTCAGATTAGCCAACCTAAATGAGGAAAAAAATAAAGCCACTAGGCCTGGGGGAGGGGTGGGGCCAGTAACATTTATATTTGCCTAGTTGACCCGACCTTCTAGAATAAACACAGAGCCAAGGGCTGGTACTCTGGTACATGTGGTTAATTATATTTGACAACCATTGTGTGAAAGATGAAGGAGAAAGATACCTACGGCTGCCAAATCTAATAAAGAAAGCATGAGAAGCCAGGCAGCAGTCTAAACCATTTGATTTCCTTACCTCAATTCTAGATTAAAATAATATTCAAAATTAAAAAAGATAAAAGAGGAGCTTAGTATCAAAGATGGACAAGAGCACATTTGAAAATTTTATATTCTACAGGTGCTAGAGCTTTGATTTTTTTTCTGTAGATTCTTAATAGACTCAAAACTAGTTAGAAGTTCTGAAAACGTGAATTTCTTTGGTATTTTAGCTGCAAAATGCAGTTAAAAAGTGGAGTTGTCCGCTTTTGAAACAAAAACCAAGTTGTGTCCGTTTTTGAAGCAAAATGGCGTGGAAAATAATTGTTAGAATAATAATATTGGAGTAATATTTTTTTACTTTCTCATATAAAGAGAAAGTATTGTGATGGCGCGAAAATTCGATTTTGAGATTTTTATGGATTTACACGTTTTGAGGTCCCCTGAGTCCAAAAAAGTGGTTCTTAAAAAATGTCTGTCTGTCTGTCGTCTGTGCAGACGTCTGGAGCCTAAACTACTGGGCCGATTTTGAAGAAATTTGGCATACATGTTCAGAAAAATCATACCCCGAGGCGAAATCGAGAAATGAATTTTAGCTCCAAATTTAGGGGCGCTACCCCCCAAAAACTCTGAAAAAACATGAAAAAAAATTATTTCTCGAAAACGGTTCCGACGATTTTGATTAAAAAATTCTAAAATATAGTCCATTTAAATACGAATCCAACGATGTAAGCCGTTTTTCCGGGAAAAATCTAGTTCCTGAGAAATAAGCTTTAAACGCGGACCGAGAGAGCCCAGGTTCGATTCCCCGCCCGGGAGAAGTTATTTTTATGATAAATTTTAATGAAATGCTCAATAATAATTAAATTTACATACGAAATCTAATAAATGGAAAACACTGGGCTAAATAATTATGAACTTGTATATGAGAAAGTTTGTCTGAGTTGTCTCGGACCGATTTTTTTTCACGTTTTTCAGAGTTTTTGGGGGTAGTGCCCCCAAATTTAGAGCTAAAATTAATTTCTCGATTTCCCCTTGGGGTATCATTTTTCTAAACATGTATGCCAAATATGATAGGAGTAGGTATTCAGATGTTAAAGGCCGCAGTGCATTATGGGAACGAGTTAGTAAAATGCAGCCTCCTGATTGGATGTTTCGGTTATATCCACTTTTGAAGCAAAACGTGTGTTGACTTGTCCGTATTTGAAACAAAACTACAAATATTATTGCATTTTTACCCCTTTTCTGGTCGTTTTTGATGCAAATGGATAGCAGAATCTGATGCAGCTGCCAAAAATCTATAAGAAACAATCGACTGAAATTCGGAAAAAATGTTGAATGTCCGTCTTTGATACTAGGCTCCTCAAAAGTACTTGGGGGCCAAAACAATATTGGCTCACAGTTAACTAGCAACAACAGCGTCACACAGAAGACACAAACTGGGTTAGTGGAAACAGAAGCTATTTTTATTCATATGATTAATAAATGCAGTATGATTAGCCTAGATATCAAAGTATGGACACTCAGAGTGGAGATGAGGTATTGTTAAGCCGCTGGGATAGAAAGGTGCTGCCCCATATTTGTGGTCCAGTGTGTGAGGAGGATTGATGGAGAAGACATAGCAATGACAAAATATAAGAGATTTATAGTAAACCAGGTGGTCAGTGAAATCGGTAATTGAAGGTTGAGACGGATTGGCTACGTAGAAAGGATACCAGAAGAAAGAGAAGGTATATGGTGGAAAAGGTGTACAAAGGAAATCCCGGAGGAAGATACTTAAGAGGACACCCCAAGACTGAGATGGAAAGACCAGATGAAGGACGATCTCTGACATTTAGGAATCAGAAGATGGTGGACTGAGACCTCTGGAGTTAGAATGTGTTGCAGCCCCAGGCTCTTAGGGTAGTTACACACTTCGCCACCCAGGTAGCACCACCCGGGTGGCGCCACCTGGTTGATGCCACTTGCTTCCGCCACCTGTCTTGTGCCACCCGAGTTTTTACTTTTTTCGACCAGTCGAGAAATGGACCCGGAGGAGATAGCTGTGCTTGCTAATCATTATTTTCGTGAAAGAAGAAAGGGAAAAAGACGTTTTTGGGTTCATCCAATAATTTCAAACAAGAAAATACTAGTTTGTTTCATACAGTGTACCCCCGTATCAAAGAGGATGTAACAATTTTTCAATTTTTAAAAATTGAATTCTCAATTTTTTGCCTAGAAGCTTAGAATAATGAACAACAATTTTAACAGTAAAGAAAAATTTAACAATTTGACCAGTAAAGACACTTATATGAGAGATGCAGTTAGCCCCTTATTTGATTTCCTCTATATTTGATTGAAGGAGTGGGGGCTGAATGGCAGGGACTTGGGTGGCACCGTCTGACAGGCTCTATTGAAAACAATGGGCTGAACGGGTGGCACCACCAGTAGGTGGCATCTAGACCCTGGGACGGTCGACCGGGTAGTGCCACCTCGTGCAGCAGGTTGCATTCTATTCCCATTGCTGACCGGGTAGCGCCACCCGGGTGGCGAAGTGTGTCACTAGCCTTAGGGAGCTGTAGTGCCACGGATAGATTTATGTATGTAATAAAATTATACAAAAAAGCACTGATTGCATGTTTTTTAAATATATATTACAAGTACCAGCATAGTTCTGACTAATAATTACTAGACATATGATTACAGACATATAATTTTATCAGTTCTATTAGATTGCAATTTACAAGCACACACTTATTTCTTCTGAACATTCTCCTCCAATTTAGGAAGTATACTTTAAGAATATTAGCTTTCTGACTGAATATTAGCTTTTCTAACTCTATATTAACTAAAAAATAATCCACTATCTAATGACAAGTTAAATAATCTGAAGTAACCTTCAACCCTGGATGAGAGAAGACGATCCCACGAGGATCTCAACTTGACTACTGAGAGAAGCAGTTTCTCTATCGGAGTTGAATGAGGAAATCGGAACTTGACCCAGCTATCACAAACAATCCTGCAACATAAAATAACATCATATTCTTTAATTATTAAATCTTAAAGTTGACTGAAGTCAGTATTCAATAATATAAGTAATCAATGATTTTAGTAGTATTGATTGATATACATCTGTTGTTAACAAAACATAAAATTCCTGATTTTGCTTCCGAGCTTACCGAAGGTAACAGAAGCTATGTGATCGTTCTGAAGAAAAGTCTCCGACTTCAAAAATTCCAAGACAGAAATCCGTTTCAGACATCGGGAACAGGCACTTCTTTACATTTTTACTCCCCTTATAAAGAAAACCGCCAGTCTAAAACTAAAACCATGCTAGTAGCAAAGGATCACAGAAGTCATAGTGTAAGGCTAAACGGACAAGTACTGGATCAAGTAAGCGAGTTCATGTATTTAGGGGTCGTAATATCAGAAGATGGGAAATTAAGCCATGAACTAAATAGCCGAATCGCAAAATCAGGAAGAATGCTTCGGGCAATTTCATCCAAATTTCTCAGGAAGCAGGAAGTAAGCGAGCCTACGAAAATGGCTGTCTACAGAGCCACATACGTCCCTATCCTCACATATGGCAGTGAAACCTGGGCTTTAACATCCAAAGCAGAGAAGAGACTCCAGGCAGCCGAAATGAGATACCTCAGGACAGCTGTTGGGAAAACGAGAAGGGATAGAATAAGGAATACTGCCATAAGAACATCATTAAATGAGGATCCGCTTGTAGAAAATGTTAAGTCCTCGCAACTGAGGTGGTTGGGACATGCCCAAAGAATGCCCGAAAATAGGTAGCCTCGGCTGGCACTTGAAGCTAGACCAGAAGGAGGAAGACCCCGGGGAAGAAGAAGGACAATATAACAACCAGTCTGAGACAGAGAAGCTGTACTTGGAGTCGAGCAGTCCTGCTGGCTCAACACCGTACAGCCTGGAGAGCCTTTTGCCATTCCTCTACACCAGCTGGTAGATGAGGATTAGGATTAAGTAAGTAAGTAAGTATAAAGAAAACCGAGGGGAGTAACAATCTAAAGAATGTGTACGGAATGTTCTTCTTTAGACTGTTACTCCCCTTATAAAAACAGAAGTGTGATATTCCTTTGTACGAAAGTCCATTGGACTAAACATTCCTTTGTCTTAATAGTTATTAAGTCAGTCATTTATATTCTAAAATAACTTAGGGGGAGTAACAATCTAAAGAAGTACCAGGGAACATTTTTGGTTCCATGTCTCTCTGAAATGTCTGTCACTCAATTTTTGCGAACCAACTTATCTTAAAAACTACACGTCTGATTTTCATGAAATTTGTATGGTAGGTATTAGCTTATTGTTGGTCCCATAAAAGTTGCAACCTTCTGCATTCATTCGTTTCTCTTCCACATGCGCACAAACATACATTTATTTACACCTATATCTTCAAAAGTACTTATCTGATTTTTATGAAATTTGGATGGTTTGTCAAAAGTAGACCGCAGATGGCACCAGATTTGTTTGTGCACACATACATTTATTTACACCTATATCTTCAAAAGCACTTATCTGATTTGTATGAAACTTTTATAGTTTATCAAAAGTAGCCTGCAGATAGCCCCAGATTAATTTGAATCATTTGTGCTCGTTAACTTTTGCAAAATTGATACTTTAATTCATGTAAAAAGTCACAACAATTTTGAGAGATTAAAAAAACTGGGGCAACAATTAAACAAATTAGACAATAACGGCTTGTCAAAGCATAAAATCAATAAAGTACGTGATAGAATGTGAGGAAGCTATGTGCCACACCAATTTGCAATCTATTTTGGGCGGTGGCAGATTTATTTGATATAAAGTAGAATGCATTTACTGAAATAAAGAATCGCCATGCATCCTAATCAAGAGATAGAGTAGGAGTGGGAGGGGTGCAAGGGAGAGGTCTCAGGTACCAGCCAGGCCTGATCATCAAAGCCAAAGAAACACCACTGTCCAGGAGGTGATAAATTAAAGCTGTAGCTGCTCAACAACAGATTCTGTAGTGCACTGTCCATGTGTAAGGGTTTTTAATTTCACCACATAAGTGTGAACATTTTATTGCCATACCAACCAGCGTAACTCTGAATTAAAATACATTTTATCTCCAGTAGGGAGCAAAAGTTAAGATTTTGGATTAGTTTAGAGGGACTAAAGTAAGTCTTTTCTTCCCTGAACTCAAAAAGTAGGGAGAAAAAGTAAAAGTAGGGCGAAAAAGTAAAGTAGGGCCAAAAAGTAAAGATTGCAACTTATTTATTTTATAAATAATAGAAAATGAATGGCTAATGTAATGAAGTTGTTGAAATCAGGTTGGCGACACTGCTTTTTCAAAAACAGACAAAACTTGGTTTTTGTTTCAAAAGCGGACAATTCCACTTTTTAACTCCATTTTGCAGCTAAAATATCAAAGAAATTCACGTTTATCTTTCTCCTTCATGCTTCAATGGTTGTCAAATATAATTAACCACATGTACCAGAGTACCAGCCCTTCTGGCTCTGTGTTTTATTCTAGAAGGTCGGGTCAACTAGGCAAATAAAAATGTTACTGGCCTCACCCCTCCCACAGACCTAGTTGCTTTATTTTTTTCCCCCATTAAAGTTGGCTAATCTGAGTGTCAAAAGTCACAACTAGTAATGTTCGTACTGTAGATTTGTGGACCTTTTAGTCAATTGGGCAGATTACAGCTTCCTGTCACTGTTTAGGTATGTGTTCTTGCTCCCACACCTCCACAAGAAGGGAAAAAATTTTTTTTTGTAGAACTTATCCTCCTGATTTGAGTGCTTCAGCAATGATTCCATCTTGCACAATTACTTTTATCTCCAGTAGGGAGAAAAAGTTATGATTTTGAATTAGATTAGAGGGACTAAAGTAAGTCTTTTCATCCCTGAACTCAAAAAGTAGGGAGAAAAAGTAGGGCGATAAAGTAAAGTAGGGTGAAAAAGTAATGATTGCAACTTAATTATTTTATAAATAGTAGAAAATGAATGGCTAATGTAATGATTGTAAGTTTGAAATCAGGTTGGCGACACTGATCAGGTCGGACACTGCGTTTCCGACTATGTTTATTTTTGTTTATAACCTGCATCTAAATAACCTTCTATTTGATTTTAATTCCAATTCTTATTTGTTTTTAATATTGAATCTCTTATATCTGCTATTGAAAGTGCTAATAATTATTGTTATTTATTAAAATAATAAATAAAAACTGAGCAATGGAGGAAAATATGTATTTTCTTCCTACCGGAGATAAAATAATGTATGTACCTCGTGAGTAAAGTGCCATTATTCCCTCGGCTGCGCCTCGGGAATTAAAGAGTCTAATTCCCTCAGCTTCACCTTAGGATTTAGGGACCATGGTTCCTTCGGCTTCGCCTCAAGAACCAACTTTTTCGCTCAGGGAATAATGGCTTACTTTACTCCCTATGTGCATAAATAACTATTGACACCCCTTTAATAAAGAAAAGTTTTTCTAACTTCAAATATTATTTTACAAGTACTTACACAGAAAAATCAGCATTGGTGTGTATTTCATTGGCCACAAGTAAGAAAGACTGGAGAGCAGGCATCCTTAGTGTATTCACAAGGTAAGGTTTGTTCGTCTCTAGAAGAGACCTAAATCAAAATTGATTATTAAAATAAACTCTCACTAAATAGTTAAGTTAAATATACAGTAGAACCTCGATAAGAAGCGTCTCAAGAACAGTCTAGTTATCGAGGTGCTCTTTTTGTTGAGGGTCGTGTTATCAAGGATATTTTGGCTATAAGTCGTGTTATCGAGGTTGATGGGCAGGGTTTTCAAGTCTAGACTTGACTGTGTTTTTCTCCAATGTGTGATATCGACTCATCATGAAAGAGGTGTAGTTCAATAACCAAACAACGTCTTCACACAAAAATTGTTATTTGAACAATTGACCGGTTTCGGCTGTTCTAAAGCAGCCTTCTTCAGATAATCTTGAGGTTACTGGATTGACTTCAGGAGTACAAGTGACTCCTGAGTACTTGTACTCCTGAAGTCAATCCAGTAACCTCAAGATTATCTGAAGAAGGCTGCTTTAGAACAGCCGAAACCGGTCAATTGTTCAAATTACAATTTTTGTGTGAAGACGTTGTTTGGTTATTGAACTACACCTCTTTCATGATAAGTCTAGACTTGTTCAAGGTTGATCCATTCCTGTCCTTAAATTGTGAATTGGAAAAAATCCGTGTTATTGAGGTTTTTTGGGTAATAATAGTCGTGCTATAGAGGCTAATTTAACAGTATGTGTTATGGCAATCTCAAGGGGATTTGAAAATTGCACTTGTAATCGAGGTTGTCGTGTTATTGAGGGTCGTGTAAGCGAGATTCTACTGTATAATAAATATAATTATCAATGTTTGTTAAGATTTTATAAATGTAATCATAGTTATTATTACATACAACAGTTAAACATGAATAAAGAAAATTCACAACATACATAAAGCAGAGAATTTGGTGTTTAGAGCTGAGGGGATTCCTAGCTGGAAATCCAGGGGCCTGTATTATATCAGATTCTGCTAGCTGCAAAATCTGAGGCTTGTTTCCAAAAATACTGGCAGGATGAAGAAATACAAATGGTTTCGTTCTTGTGTGAAATAATTGTTCGTTAACACCCTGCAAACATTTAAACGTACTTCTTACAAACTTAACATTTATTATTGACATTTTCATGTTTAGGCTATGGTACATAACTCAAAAAGCGTTACTAAAAGTAACAACTCAGAAAAGTGTGACTGGATTTAAAAAGCTATAGGAGGTGAGCAATCTTAGGGCTACATCTTCACCTTGCGTGATAACTAGCTCTACGCCCTTCTTCTCCCTCCCAGCGGCCCCCCTGACCCCCCCCCCCCCCCCTCAACTACAATTTATAAAATATTTCCATTTATTTTATTTTAAGAGCACATTTTAATGTAACTTTAATTACATTTTGGTGTAGAATAATAAAACTACGTAATTAGTATTTTTTTGGACAGTGGATACACCTTGCGTGGTAACTAGCTCTACGCCCCGACTTCTTCTCTCTGCCAGCAGCATCTAATATTAAATTAGACCAAAATGAAGGTTTTGAAGGTACTTTGATATGTCTGAGGAATTAGGAGTTTTTTTTATTCATATTTTCCTTATAATTGGGTTGGAATAATTAATATACTTTAAAGCATTGATTGGCAATTAGTACGCATTTAACACTTACCTAACTTAGTACCGGTGTCAATTTGACATCCTAAATACTGTTTTTAGGGTTTCGTTGGTAAAACCAAAAAAAGAAACCCTTATAGTTTAGGTCCTGTGTCTGTCTGTCTGTCACTCTGTACGGTTCCAATAACTTTTGAATCAAAAGAGATAGAGACATGAAACTTTCCAGTATTAAAGAACGCTTTGACCGCACACAGGAAAAATGTAGCGACCTCAAAATTATCAGCTGTTCAAACTCAAAATGGCGGATAATTCATGTCATGCGAAAAAAAATATTTTTTTTAAATTTTGAGTGGGGTATCAAATTAAAGGTATTGAAGAGTAGATTACAAAAATATATAACACTTGTGTGTTAATTTTTCTGCCCCATTTTGTCAAAAAACATCAAAAGTTTGCTCCCCCCCCCCCCCCCCCATAAAACTATATTTCCGCTGTTACTAAAAATATGCAAAATGTGCGGTCTGATGGGCCATAGAAAAAATAAGATTACCAATTTGATCCGAGTAACTGGGAATCCAAAATGGCGGCTAATTCCTGTCACGGGGAAACATTTTTTTTAAAAAATTTTGAGTGGGGCATCAAATGAAAGGTATTGAAGAGAAGATTACAAAAATATATAACACTTAGGGAACATGTTTAATGCGCCATTTTGTTAAAAAAAAAATCAACATTTTGCGTCCCCCCCCCCCCCCTCCCTTATACTAATTTCATGTTCACGATACCAACAAAACCCTTTTTATATGAGACTTCACACCTAAACAATTTATTTGAAAAAGCTTTAATTTTACTTTATCCCCCTGAACCGTATCACTACACCATATGGGAGATAAAGTCCATGAATTATCACCTAGATATCAGATTAAAAGGCGTCGGTTTCAATTCCAGATAAAATAAATAAAAATTCAAACTAACAGATGCACATTAACAACCATGGAGTATTAGGGGAGGTGTCTTAAGGGCAGCTAACTTAAACCATCTATCTCAGGACAAACCATGCATCAGGAATCCTGATAGTTCATTTAGGTGAACTGGTCTTTGAACTATAGTTCAATTTTTTTTCTAGTTCACTGAACTAGTTCAAAATGAACTATGTAGTTCATTTTTTCCTAAATTATCTATTATCTACAAGGACCCCTCTAAAGGTATCCTACATCAGTAAAGCAGCAAAATAATGAAAGCTCAAAGGGCAGAAATCTAAAAGGCTTCAGTATTTTATTAACAATAGTAAAACCAGAAAAAATTAATAAAGTAAAAAATAAATTTGATGTATGTAAGTTTATTAGGAATAAAATTCTAAGGGTTATGGCGTTAGCCCGGTGCAAATCGGAGCAGTAGAACAGAAGTTGTAGTTGGGGGGGGGGGGGGGGCGCCACTGGGGTACAACATTACGATGAACTAAGATAAGACCTAAGACAGGGTTTGTTGTGTCTGTGTCCTGGGGCACACTCACGGTCAGATAAACTAATGAACTAGACGAACTATTGAACTAGGTGAACTAGATGAACTATTGAACTAGATGAACTATTGAACTAGGTGAACTAGACGAACTATTGAACTAGGTGAACTAGACGAACTATTGAACTAGGTGAACTAGATGAACTATTGAACTAGGTGAACTATTGAACTAGGTGAACTAGACGAACTATTGAACTAGGTGAACTAGATGAACTATTGAACTAGGTGAACTAGACGAACTATTGAACTATGTGAACTAGACGAACTATTGAACTAGGTGAACTAGACGAACTATTGAACTAGACGAACTATTGAACTAGGTGAACTAGATGAACTAATTATAAAGTAGGCTTGGGTTGGTCATGTAGTAATGTGTACTGTGTACAGAGTACGGTGTACTGGTTTGAATGAACTAGAAGGACGGAGGACACTGATACTATGTAGTTCAAATGAGTATTAAAGTCGGCAGGAAGGGAAAGGGAGCGAGGCCGTAGTGTAGGGTAGGGGCGGAGCTTGGAGAAGGTGAAGGGAAGGGGAAGCAACCAATTCAATCCAACTATAGTTCACTAAAACATGTCTCTATAGTTCATCGTTCTTTTTTCAGAATAGTTCATTTGAACTAGTTCGTGGACGAACTACACACCTCTAATCAGGATGAGCCACAATAGGTGTTTTAATATAATCCTCATGATACCTACTCCAAAATATACTTAATTTCACAACGGAGAATATACAAATAAGAAATATTTATTGAAGAAAAGTTACCTTGGAGTGATTGAATTCATCAGGTATTGCAATTTGAGGATAAAGACCACTTAGAATAATTATCTTTATCATCATCATATCCTTGTAGTTAGTAGCTGTACTACCACTCAGCAAGTCCTAAAAAAATAAATATTTATTTATTTATGATGAAAGAAATAACATACAACTGTTATTATCATTATACAACTATAATTACAATAGCTTACTACTATTTATTGCTTACTGGCTGCAAAAGTAGAAGGTTAAGCGTGGCTCAATTTTCTAGGACTGGTTGGTTGCATATAGATGTTTTAATAATGATCGATCACATGCAGTTAATATTCATTTTGTGCTTTCAATTATTTACAAGATAACAATAAACATTTACATAACTTTAACTAATAACTACATTATTTATTTATTTATTATATGTAATGCTTTTTACACAAATGTCCTTACTTCATTGCCATGTACTTACTTTCATTTACTACATAATTGCCTAACACAACGTAAAACACAATTTAAGAAAATCGGGAGGGATCACCTCTTTTTCGAGTATTTCACAGCTTACACTTTTTAACAAGTCTATTTTATCTGATTTTTTGATAACCCACCAATTCCCCCATGACTCTCCTTCAAGAATTCAACAGGTATCAGTTTATAGGTTTGTTCCAACCAAGCAGTGTACTATGCGTGGGATTGTCTCAGGCATGCACAATGGATACAAGCCGTTCCAACCCAGCTTGAGACAGTGTTTCGTACCGTCCTCCAAACTGTTCCAACCAAGCAGTGTACTATGCGTGGGATTGTCTCAGGCATGCACAATGGATACAAGCCGTTCCAACCCAGCTTGAGACAGTGTTTCGTACCGTCCTCCAAACTGTTCCAACCAAGCAGTGTACTATGCGTGGGATTGTCTCAGGCATGCACAATGGATACAAGCCGTTCCAACCCAGCTTGAGACAGTGTTTCGTACCGTCCTCCAAACTGTTCCAACCAAGCAGTGTACTATGCGTGGGATTGTCTCAGGCATGCACAATGGATACAAGCCGTTCCAACCCAGCTTGAGACAGTGTTTCGTACCGTCCTCCAAACTGTTCCAACCAAGCAGTGTACTATGCGTGGGATTGTCTCAGGCATGCACAATGGATACAAGCCGTTCCAACCCAGCTTGAGACAGTGTTTCGTACCGTCCTCCAAACTGTTCCAACCCACGCAGGGATCGTTTGCAAACTGCTCACTGTACAGTCCAAACGATCCTCTGACAATACCAAGTACTGGTTTGTAAGACATGCGCAGTTATGTCAATCTTTACACATATCAAAAGGAAGGTTCCCTAACTGTTAGGTTTCCTTGAATGTTTTTAAGTACGGTGCAAATTATAGTCCTAAACTCGTTCCAACCTGACATGATTTTATTACAGTACAATGTTAGCGCATGCGTATAAAACCTGTCCTAAACCATTCCCGAATGTTCCTCAAGACGATACAAAGGACGCTACAAATAGGGGGGTTGAAACAATTACTATTTAGAATAGACCAAAATCAGTTTGTATACAAAATTTGATATTGTAACAATAAATTGATAATATTTATACCTTGATTTATTTTATAATCTAACTCTCGATTGTAAGACACAACTTAACTTTATTTACTATTTGTATTGTTTGAAGTGTTACCTGAAGTTTAGAGTTGTCGTAGGAAAGTCTAAAGTCAACGTCCCTGATGTCAACGGAAGCAGATTCACAGTCTTCCGATGCTAGGCTCCAGGTGTCTGGCTTCAGTTTCTTTCTCTTGTTACTAGACTCATTTCCTTGATGTTTTCTTTTTAACTGTTTTAAAATTTTCAGTTCACCGTGTCTTATTGCACGTTCAGCGCTCGTCATCTCTTCCTTCATCTTCTCATTCATTAATAATCCACTTTCCTAAAACATAATGTTAGACTGTAAGCATAAAAATAAAAACAAAACGGTCCGAGACAACTGAAATCATATAATCTCGGTCCTAGATCCCAGAAACTTTTTGTTTTCGATTTTGAACCAAATCAGATTTATTATCATCAATATCTCAAAAAAACTAAATTATTTCCTGGGAAAGAATAATTTTTTTTTTTGGGGGGGGGGGGGGGGGGGGGTAGCGCCCTTAAATTTGGAGCTAAAATCATTTCTTGATTCCACCTCGGGGTATGATTTTTCATGTATGCCAAATTTCAAAATCGCCTCATGGAGATGTTTGTCGCCACGTCCCATGAAGCGAAGAATAGGATTTTCATTCCACTGGGCTGTAGTGCAGCAGTTCAGTAGGGGGCATACCGGGTATTCATCATTTGGACATTTAAAAATTGGTTTGAAATTTTTAAGTGCATCCTAAGGGGAGATATCGTCTGGAGTGACACATATACACATACATAGAAAAAAGTGTTACATTTTAGGAATCGATTCAGAATGGTCTAAAAACGGATTTCCATGGAAAATTTTTTCAAAAATTCGCATTACTAACATTTTGAAGCCATTGCAATAGCTTAATTTTCTTCGAAAATTCGCTAAAACTTGATGAATGAATAATTAAAAATAAGCAACTAATACTTTACTGTGAGTAAATCCTTGAACTGAGTTCGTAGTTTGATCATTTCATAGAAGCGCTGTTCTTCGAAACCTCGTTTCTTGGCCCATCTTCTAGAGCCGGCTGACTCCCTAGATCGGACATCCTTCTTAACTTCCAGCCATTCTCTCAGTGCATTAAGAAGAGTTAATGGATCTCCATGGTCTGATTCTAAGTTCTCTCTAGCAACCTAAACACATTTTTACATTTGGTATTTTTTAACTGTAAAAAAATGCAATATTAATTACAGAATAATAAAATAATCTAATGCTAAGATAAATTTACTTCAGTAGATAGGAAGGATATAATACAGAGTAAGGAAAAACAAAACGTATTAAAGGAATTAAAAAACAACGAATATTGTCTGGATAAATCAGTAATAATATATAGGATAATTATTATATAATAATATGATTTAAAATTTACCAAAAAAAACAGCGTATAATACACAATGAATTGAAAAAATCATCAGTATACTAACGATGGCAGTGCAGTTGAAATCGGTGTGTATTTTATATTATACATATTGTTTATGACAATAGACTTCTTATTGAACTACGAGAGCCATTCGGAAAGTAGAATCTGTTGAAATTCAATAGAAAGGCGAAATTGTGAAATGTAGATTTTCATGAACTTTTCCATCAATTTTCTGAACGAGTTCATCAGTGACTAATAATGGCCTACCACTTCTCTATTCATCATGAATGTTTTTTCATCCACTTTTAAATAAAGAACCCATTCACGTACAACTCCTTTACTCATAACTCTTGGTCCTTACACGGCACTAAGTTCTTGATGAATAGCTGCTGCTGAATATTGTTTTGACGTAAAAAAAAAAAAAACTTATAACAGTTTGGCGGGGGTTTCAATAGCTGCGGACAAATTTAAGATGCTATAAAACCCAAACTAGCGCTCGTATGAACTTCTCTCTATCACGGCTTGATGCCCACTCACCTCCCGCATTCGTCAGTATAACAATGGCGCAGCTATTCCCACTACTTCCCGCACAGTGGCCAATTGAAGGTTGTTTTATTTTGTGTTTTTTCCGGGGGGTTTAAAACTCAGAGACATAGACCACTTAGGTGGGTCCATTGAGCAAACCCGGGATAGTGAAGAATTCTCTCCCTGATTCTTCTATAGTCTGAGCAGACTGACAGACTCACAAAAAGCCAGGAGTATGTTCAGAGCCAGTCCCTTAACCTCTTCTAAGGGAAGAATTCTCTCCCTGATTCTTCTATAGTCTGAGCAGACTGACAGACTATCAAAAAGCCAGGAGTCTGTTCAGAGCCAGTCCCTTAATCTCTTCTAAGGGAAGAATTGGCATTCCAAAGGTTTACCATCTAAGACGAGCCAACGCTGGGCAGCAGCTTAGTAGGTGAATAGGAGTTTCATCTTGCTCTCCACACAGCCGACAGGTGGCACTTTCAACCAAGCCTAGCAGCTGCAAGTGTCTGTTGAGACAACAGTGACCGGTTATAAATCCAGTCATAAGATGACAAGTGCCCCTGTTAATGGCCAATAGTGTATTAGTAACTTTATGAGATGGTCCTGAAATAAACAACTTGGACTCACACAACTTGGGTCTCATTCTGGGAGCAGTTTCCCAGGCTCTTTGAAAATCTCTTAACAAAGACTTGTTTAAAGTGGTCCTCACAACGCAGCGAGATATACCTACCACTGGTTCCGGGACAGAAGGAATTACACTGGAACCTTGCCTAACCAGTGAATCTGCCGATTCATTCCCTTCTATCCCACTATGTCCTGGAACCCATACTAGGTGGACAGCATTCTGTCTTGTCAGATCATTAAGAAATCTATTGCAAACTGTCACTAGTTTAGAAGTGCATCTCGGAATAGCCAAAGACTCAATCGCCGCCTGACTGTCCGAGCAGATGTAAATATGTTTTATTGACTCATTCTTACTCATAATCACTTGACAGCAAGCCAGGATTGCATAGATCTCAGCTTGGAAGACTGTAGAGAACTTACCTAAGCTTATAGTAATTTGAGACAATTACCTACCGACTGGCCCTCGTAGTAATATTATATGTTATTTTCCACCTTTACTTGATTGCCTTTAATCAACAATGAACAAATACCATAAAATCGCAATCAATACTAATAACTGAATTGTAAAGGGAATTTATACATTGGGAGACATTACCTCACACTCAAGCTCTCGGAAGGCCCTGTGAGTATAGACTGACTGGACGGAGAGAGCTGCAGCCAAGCTAAGAGCTGCTTCTATCTGGTGGAACATGGAACCAACTACAAGCACCTTACCCAACGGTATATCCACCGGTAACGATGACAGCATTCTACCCAGAGATGTCAACTTCTCCTCGTCTGACAGACAACTCTAAACACAAACATCACAAATTATTAACAAACATATATATATGTGATAACTTCAACCAAACGATCTGAAGATTCGAGGTTTCAACCCCTGAAGAGGGAAAGCTTTAGACATACCTGGGGAAGAGTCCAAATCAAAGACCCCAAACAGATTTCACTCTGTCCCTTCCTACGGGAGGCTTCATCCCCTCTCCTCCATTTCAGCAAATAGAAATTCACCATACACGTGCCAGCTTGAAAGTCTGGCAAAATTGCATTTCCCATGATAACAGAAATAACACTAATGCCGAATCTACTTAAATATACAGGGTGGTCCAAAAGTCTCTCCCCCCCCCCCCCCCCCTGTTAACTTTTGAACGGATTGAGATAAATTAATAAAACTTGGGGGATCTCTACCATGCAAAGGGAAGTTTGTTTTCATTCAATCACCCACAAGGGGCAACCACCCACTTTGCCCCCAGGCCACCTAACTTTAAAATTTCAAATTGGAGTGTATATTTGGATTCTAAAGTGAAAAATAATAAACTTTTACTTGAAACTTTTTTTCTATCTACAATATTTTGCCCCCTATAGGTGGGCAAAGTAAGCAAAATTATCCTTCCGATAATACTTTGTAAAATCTAAACGGTTAGTGATAAATTAATGAAACTTGGGGGATCTCTACCATGCAAAGGGAAGTTTGTTTTCATGCAATCACCCACTAGGGGCAACCTCCCATTTTGCCCCCAGACCACCTAACTTCAAAATTTTGACTTGGAATGTATATTTTTGATAGAAGATTTAGATTCTACGGCAAAAAATAAAAATATTTTACTTCAAACTTTTTTTTATATCTCCAATATTTTGCTCCCTATAGGGAGGCAAAGGTGTAAAAATCGTAGATTTCAGCGCCTGGGGGCAAAATTGTGGTTGCCCCTAGTACGCGAGTGGATGAAAACAGACTTTCCTTTACATGGTACAGATCCCCCAAGTTCCATTACTTTATTTCAAACCGTTTAGATTTTATAATGATTTAAGTGCTATTTTTTTACTATTTCGGAAGGGTTATTTTGCTATCTTTGCCCACCTAAAGGGGGCAAAATATTGAAGATAGAAAAAATAGTTACAAGTAAAAGTTTATTATTTTTCACTGTAGAATCCAAATATGATATCAAAAATATACACTCCAATTTGAAATTTTGAAGTTGGGTGGCCTGGGGGCAAAGTGGGTGGTTGCCCCTAGTGGGTGATTGCATGAAAACAAACTTCCCTATGCATGGTAGAGATCCCCCCAAGTTTCATTAATTTATCTCAAACCGTTCAAAAGTTAAGAGGGGGGGGAACTTTTGGACCACCCTGTATACCACTACCAGCACATTTCACACAGTCCATATCCTGTTAGAATTCTTGAAATAAATAAATTAATGTCCACAATCTCAAAGGCTTATTAAATAAAATCAACTTCTATGCTTCCTAAAAATAAAGTAGCCGACCGTCTTACAAATAGATGCCAAGTGAAGGGTGTGATCTATTCTTCTATGAGAATTAAAATTAAATGATTTTAGATTATAAATTAGGTACTTCTTAAGATTGTTACTCCCCTATGTTGTTTTAGAAAAAAAATGACTTTTTACTAAATAACTATTAAGACAAAGGTATATGTTCAATCCAATGCGCTGCGGAATCCGGTAGCTCAAATATTTAAATTCAAAAATCAAAATTTAAATTTATTAAAACTAAATAAATTTACACAGGGCGACCAGCTAAGTGGTCCAAAGAAATACACCACAATTTCAAGAATAAATTAATTTCTTTTATTAAAAAAATTTTAATTAAATTTTTTTTTTAAATTTGGATTAATACCAAAATTACATTGTTACATTTTTCTGATATCTGGCGAGCATTAGGCTTTTTTTTAATACAACAAATCTCATAAGAGATAGTCTAACTGACTCATGTGATTATTGGTTAAGATTTATTAACACTCCAAGTTAAAATTAATATTTCATAAATAGAACCTTTTATATTACAATTTTGTTAAAATATATATATATGTAATAAAGAATTTATTAACTATGTACTTATTACAGTGTCGATGTTTAATTCTTTACTGAACATTTATCCCAAAAAAAATGTGCTCACATAAATGCACGTTTTCTTTATATAGAGAAAACTGAAGTTAAAATTATTAAAATTTTTCTTTTTCCTTTTACATTAATTTGTGTATTAATTAATTACTTTAATTAATCTATAATATTAAACATCATGTTTAATAAATTTGTCGTTAAGCGAAAAATATAAAATTGACTGACCAACCTTTTAGGTTAGGTCTAAACTCCAAAAGAGTGACTCTTAAGTTTTTTCTAAGTTAAATGTAAAAATAAACGTGATAAATAAGTATCATGAAATTTGGTGAAGATTTCTTATGAAGAACTCATGAGATGTTTAACATGAAGATTCTGAAGTAGTTATTGATATGCTGGAACGGCAGCTATGGCCCTTTAAAAAATTACCAAAAAATTAGCCATGTGCCAAAACTACTCAACTTTTAAAATTACAGAAATTAAATCAAATATAATTTTTTTATATGAAAGTAATTTATTACTTACATTTAGTCAAAATACAGATGGCCTTCCAAATTATGGTGAAGCAGAAAGTTAAAATTCAATTACATAAAAAATTGACCACATCGGCCATTACACATAGCTCAAGCTATAATAAAAAAAAAAGCATTTTACGTCGCTGACGGATCCGTAGCCTACATCCGTCGTTCTCAGGAACTGGCATACGAATGGCTTCCCCACTCTTGCCTACCTCTAAAGTAATTTCTACATTGTACTATCTATCCAATGCTAATTAGATTAACCTTTTCTCTAATTAAATTTACAAAATAATTTTTTATTAATTTTACGTCAATAAAACTTTTTTTATTTAAGATCAGAGCTAGAAAAAATTACATTGACCTTTACATTTTTATAATTGAATAAAATTAATCAATCAAATTATATTAATTAGATTAATTTGGTAACGACGTAAGGTTGTGCAATATTTATGTTTTCTCAAATCCATCAACCTGCATCCTGAGCGCTACATGACTGGTTTATGCAAAGCATCACCAAAAACAATGTTAAAACATTACATTTAAATATGAAATATTACTTACTTTTAATTAAACTCATTTTTCTTTGATTACATAAAATATTAATTTTAATTAATTTACATACTATATATATATGTGTAAGTATCGCCAGATACCACAGCGCTTTGGGACAAAGGAATATCACACTTCTGTTTTTATAAGGGGAGTAACAGTCTAAAGAAGAACATTCCGTATACCTTCTTTAGATTGTTACTACCCTCTGTTTTTTTTTATCAAGAGGAGTAATAATCTAAAGAAGTGCCATAAAGTACTACTAACATGTCTTTTAAGGGAAAGGATGGCAGCCTCAAGAGCATCTGGATGAGGTGCCTCTAAAAAAGGGAACTTCCTCGAGTCCGGTAATCCCATAGAAATCATCTGAAGAAGTACCGAATCCAACGGTACTCTCTGTATCTCAGGTGTGGTAAAGTCAGACATCGCTGTGAAATCAGCTTCGGAATATAGTCTGTAGCAAACTCCCGGACCAGATCTACCTATAAACCAAAACAACACAATAAAATAATGATCTAGTTTACAGAATTACCAATTTGTTCAATCACAGGATAAAGTAATACATAATTAGTTAATGACCAGTGGTGTAGTGGCAGGGGAATGTGTGGGAACGGTGTTCCTCAGTAAAAAAAAAAAATTGTGTGGTGTCGCAGGACACCCAGAAGGAACGAAGGTCCGTAAGGAACGAAGTTCCTTACATTTTTCATTAAATATAAATTATAAAATCACACTGCTAAGTACATACACGTTGCTAACTACTTATATATGGCGGAGTTAGAAAAGAGACAAAATTAAAAGTAAATAACTGTTTGTGCCAAGCAAAGTTAAGGCAAAATTTAAAAAAAAAGCATTATTTGTATCATTAAAGCAAGCGTCTTACAATAAATATGTATAGTCCACAGGCCACCATAAGAAGTGAGTCGCTGATTGATAAAGTTTTCTTACCTTATGGAATCGCTTATTTATGCTGTGTCCACCGATGAATTGGGTATATGGCAACTGGGCGCTGGGCCATTTATTTTTTGTTGACATGCCAAACTTGCCCTTCTGCGGGAACATTGAAAAGAGATAGATAAAGTTTTGATTTTCATAGGACCGTTTAAAAAATGATTTCAAAAACAGTGGTAAAGGTGGCCACCGATACGAGTGGGCCGTTTTCTTTTCAACGTCCCCGCAGAGCGATATGTTTGGGGCAGTGGCCACCTCAAACAGCCCACTCTTATCGGTGGCCACGTGTACCACTGTTATTTAAATGATTTAATTAAACGATCCTATGAAAATCAAAACTTTATCTATCTCTTTTCAATGTTCCCGCAGAAGGGCAAGTTTGGCATGTCAACAAAAAAGAAATGGCCCAGCGCCCAGTTGCCATATACCCAATTCATCGGTGGACACGGCATAAATAAGCGATTCACTTCTTATGGTGGCCTGGGGACTAGTATTGAATTTTGAGAAAAAAGTTAATCATGATGAATTTATAGTTAAAGAGTATGTTTGTAGTTGGTAAAGGATATTGTGTACCAGTGGATCCCTAGTCATGTAGGCATTGCTGGCAACGAGAGAGCGGATGAGCTCGCAAAGGAGGGATCCAAAATGGACCAGCCACAGATGCCTCTTCCTCACCGCAATATATGCAATGCTCTTAAACGAAATATGAAGGAAGCTATTTCTAAGGAACTCAGAGAAAAGGCTAACTGTAAAGTATGGCAATCACTCCTAGAATCTAAGATACCTGGTGATCTGCCTCGAAATATCTTCACTGCCAACTTTAGATTAGCCACTGGTCACGACTACCTAGGAGAGCATCTGTATCGTATCGGAGTAATAACAACCCCTGTCTGCCCCATTTGTAACGACGGAAGCCTGAACGGAGAACACCTGACGTCTTGCACTGGATTGCTGCAGCAGCGACTAAACGTAGAAGGACAAAGCTCTCACAAGCGGCTATCTTCTCTTTATTGAAGTGTCAGAGGCATAATGGCTACAATGCCAAATGCCGGCGATGGATAAAAAAAAAAAAAGTTGGTAATACATATTTAAAATATTATAAAATATATCTCTTCCCTACTCAAAAAGTCTGCTTGAATCAGGTTGAAATTTTACAATTGTACTTTGAAAGTTTCAATTGTACTTTAGACGATGCACATGAAGTTTTATTAAAATCGTTACGTTAGAATGTAAGATATCGGTACAACCTTGTTATTGTCTATTTTAAACGTTTTGGTCCACTTTAATAAATTTAGCGATCTTTAACACATTACAGCACTATTGGTGTTTGTTTTACTAAAACAATTTATTTACAAATGATGTTTTTCTAATTAAATAGATGAAGTTAGAATTTTTTCCCAATCTAAAATTCCAATTTTAAATTTGAAGCTTAGTTTAACACGAGCATTGCATGTGAACGCTTGGACGGATAACGTTGTCCAGCGAACTCAGCCTGGGCATTGGTAAAATGAACATGTGTACCAAATTTCAACTAACTCGGTCATCTTTTACTTAAGTTATTATATTATCATTGGTAGATTTCGTGACGCTTGGTTTTGTGACGATGATTTTGGTTTTTTTTTTTTTTTTGAATTCACTCCCGGGCTCCAGAACGTGCCATAAGGAACTTCGTTCCAAAATAGCCAATTTATTGCTAAATAGTGATTTGGTATAAAATGATTGATGTAAATAATAAAACAATACTTTACAAACATTTGTAAACTAGATTGATGTTGATTTTTTTTGGGGGGGGGGGGACCTGGGTGGTTAAGTTAAGCAGGGTCAGTAGATGGATGGGTGACCGCTTCTGACCACAGCTCCGAGTTCGATTTCCAGACCGGGCCCCCCGCTCAATGTCCACCCAGCATTGTTTAAACAAATTGGAAGCTCCTCGAAAGAATGGCGCCACCAGGTTTCTGGCTGGAAACCATGATGATGACACTCCTGGTTGTAATACAACCATGAGTTAACGACCATATCTTCGCACGAGTGTGTAAAGATCTCGGTTCCTAACCCGAATTTGTTCTATAGGCTCACCTAAGTGGCCTGCGTCTTCGGTTGTAAAAACCACCCGGAATTAAAAAAAAAATGTTGATTTTGATTTATAATAATATGAAATCATATAAATAAGACTTTCCTTATAATTTGGCAAATATATTTAGTTTTCTCACACTGGAAAATTTGCCAATACACTACTTTTAATGACAATTAGTTTATAATGATCAGTTAGACGGAACAAACCTGATCTTCCCTTTCTTTGATCAGCAGACGCTTTGCTCACCCAAAATTCTTTTAGACGTGACATCTTACAAACTGTATCGTAACTCATCTCTTTTACCATACCTACAAAAATCAATAATGTAATTAAAAAATTTCAATTATATTTGAGTACAAATAAATTTTCAAAAAGGTGAAAAATGTTGAAAAACATACCGGAATCAATTACGAATCTGATGCCGTCAATTGTAAGAGATGTTTCAGCAATGTTAGTACTCACGATACATTTACGAAAACCTTCCGGAGGATAATCAAACACCTGCAAATGAGAGACTGTTATTGAACAAAAAGAAAATATATATTGTACAAGTAGATATGTATATACCTATATTAAATAAAGGAGGAGCTTAGCGAGAATGTCAAATGAAAAAAAAAAAAAAACCAACAAAGTTTTAGATTTACCAACGTTTTGGGGTAATACGCCGGGGAAGTGTGACGTCACTTACGTAAAAAAGTGTGCGTTATTAGGTTAGCTGGCTCATAACATTGGATATAGGTGGGGTTTATCAGTGCTATTTTATTTTATTATTATTTTTTAATCAATTATTTGTTTTATCATCTATATTGTATACATTTATTGGCTTATTAATGATGTTACTGATACATGATAAGGTTAAAAACAGTTAAAAAAAGCTTTTAATAGAGTAAAAAGAGCACATCTGTGAGTAAGTTATTTTACATCTTCTTTGAGTTATTTGTGAGAATTATTTGTTTTATCATCTAAAATGTATACATTTATTGGCTTATTAATGATGTTAAAGATATATGATAAGGTTAAAAACAGTTAAAAAAGCTTTTAATAGAATAAAAAGAGGAAAAAACTATAAAATGCTTACAGAACTCTCGTAAACAATGGTTTGTTATGAGCCAGAAAAGATAACCTGACGAAAAATCGTGGAGGGCGCATGACGTCATAGCAACCTTTGTCACTTTTACGTAACCTCTCTGACGCGACGTATACGTCGTGTCAGAGAGGTTACGTATAGCTTGGGGGAAACCTACAACGATGCCTCCACAGCTTCAAGAATACATTGTTATCTGTAGGTTTGTTCCAACCACCTTATTTCTACTGTACTTTGTAAAGTCCAGCAGATCGTTCAGGAATCGTGTAGGACAGGTTTTATGTTAACATTGTACTTTAATAAAATCATGTCAGGTTGGAACGGGTGTAGGACTATAATTCACACCACATTACAAACATTCAAGAGAACCTAACAGTTAGGGAACCTTCCTGTTGACATGGGTGAAGATTGACATAACTGCGCATGTCATACAAACCAGTACTTGGTATTGTCAGAGGATTGTTTGGACAGTACAGTAAACAGTTCGCAAACAATCCCTGCGTGGGTTGGAACAGTTTGGAGGATGGTACGAAACACTGTCATAAGTCGGGTTGAAACAGCTTTTAAGCATTGTGCATGCCCGTGACGATACCGCAGACAGTACACTGCTTGGTTGTAACAAACCTTATATAGCCCGATATGAACCTACTGTTGTTTTGTTTTTTTTCAAGAGTAATACTTCCTATAATTATCACAATATAGATAATTAAATAACTGAAATGAAGGACATGTTATGAAACCTTATCTTGTTCCGCTAGAGAAAGGGAACTGTGTAACGGAAGAATGATCCATCGTTTTGATTTTTCATTGTAAGCTGTAGCAGCATCCACCAGAGATGTTATTTCACTCATTCCACTCAAAAAAATTAACAGATCTCCTCTCTCAGTACCTGGAAAATATAATAAAGAAAGCTAAAGTTAAATCTATAATATACATATTAATAAAATATAACTTGATATTGAAACTGTTCTGAATTTATCCATTTTAGTTTAAATTATAAACGTTATAAATTTTCTAGGAAGCATTCACTTCAGGTCATGGTTCCCTTCCCGGGCAACCCACTACTTTAAATTCGGTGTAAACCCACAGAGTAGTAGCTAGGGTTTGCAATACTCAGGGACAAAGTTGGTTTTCAAGCCCCTCTCCATCAATGTTGTGAACCGAGCCAACACAATCCCGGCGAGCGAAAAAAGGCCAATTTAATAATTTGGCGCCTCCACAATACAACTTTCTTCACAAAGCATCTTTAGGAAGATCTCCGTTGGATTTGAAACCAGGTGTGATTAATTGAACGGAGTTACAACTAAAAGACAGGGCTTGTAGGAGATTTTCCTTAAAATTAAGTGACTTAAGTGACTATTTTTTTTCTAAATAAGTGACTTTTAAGTGACCTTTTTTCCCGAAATAAGTGACTTCAAGTGACTTAATTTTAAGTAAAAAAATATTATTTTAGTTACTTTTTGTTGTTTAGCACTGTTAAACAAATGCAATTATAAAAATTTTAGAACAGTTTTTTGTTTATTTGATTTTGTGTACCGTAACTGTACGAAAAAATAAATAAATAAATAAAATATTCGGGTACGGGGTACCTCGGAACTTTTCCTCACTTCGGAGGCCACGTCCAATGTGCAGCATTGGACATGTATACAGTGCTTGGATGGGTGACCGTTTTGAACTGATTTTATCATCATTCTTTAAAAAAAACTTTTTAGTGGGTTTTTTGTCATACAGAGAGGTATTCGTGCCAAATTTCAACTCAATCAGGACCATTTTCGATTTATTATATACGATTTTTTAAAATTGTTGCTGACTCAGCAAACTGCGTTCAAGATGGCGGAAAAAGTTGATTTTCCGAGCAGCACCACTACAGATAAAGACTGATTTTCTGCCAAGTTTCAACTTCTAGGTTAAATACCTTGGGCGCTACAATGATAACATACACACACACATACATACATACAGAGGTCATGCTGAAAACCACTTAGGAGGTCTTAAAAACACCCAAAACGGATAATTCCGTTGAAACCTCGAAAAAAAAGTTTTTGGTGAAAACAATACTTTTCCTACTATAGGTGGTGAGGAAAAGTAATAATCTAGTGCAACTGTTACAAACTTTATCATTCATCACAGTTCAAAGTAGGCCTAATATAAAATTTATAGTTTAAAGTCTTGAGCTTACAAAATCCCTTTTGAAAAACAGTTAAAATATATGTTTTGTACTTAAAAAACTACAAAAAATAAAAAAAAAATATCCTTGTAAGCCCAAATAAGTGACTTTCAGTGACTTTTTTTAAAATAAGTGACAAAAAAGTGACTCTCGTCAAAATAAGTGACTTTCAGTGACTCACTACAAGCCCTGAAAAGACCTAAAGCTTAAGATGATGCCAATATTAGAAGCATAAATATATCTATATATTGACATTGAAAATAAATATACCATCAACAACATTTTCCTTATACGGGTAGAGTAAACAGGAGAATAGAGTTGCGAGTAGAGTAACTCTACCTGTAGAAACCTGAAAAAACACTCCGTAGAGTAGAGTGGCCAGTAGAGTAGCTAGTAGCTGGTAGAGTAGAGTACTATACCGCATGCGGACTCTACTCTACTTCCCCCACCACAGCTCCCACTCTACTAGCTACCCCACTCTACCCGTGTAAACGTTTTCAATAGCAAGTAGCAAGTAGAGTTTAGTTTCAGTTTATACATTGTAGTGCAATCATTCCTCCTTTTTTACTATACTTAATACTAGAGGTCGACCAAGAAGTCATGAACACGGGAGAAACGGAAAGCTTAACTTCGTTTAAAATCAGAACTTCCGAGTAGTGCCGAAGTCAGTACAGTCGGGTGCTAAGACAATACCCATTTCTAGTTTGTATGACATGCGCAGTTAAGTCAAATCTCACGAATAACAACAACAAGAAGGTTACAATACGAATACAATACGAATTAGGTAAAATCGGATTGTACGTGCCCCACTTTGAGGTTAGGTGATAAAATCTCGCATATTAAATTAAAAACCTTAATTTTGTGTACCCTTGAATTTTTTATAGCCGCTCCGCACCGCTTCGCGGTGCTCCGCTCATTTTCTGAAGAAAAACAACCCTCCTGTGTATAAACCAGGTAGAGGTCCAACTCGAAGAAATTTCCAGGGCACGTACAATCCGATTTAGCCTACGAATTATAGTCACAACTGTCACACAACAATTTTGATTTTGTACCATTCACCATGATGATGCAAATGCAAAGAACACTACAAATAATGGGGTTGGAACAAACCTAATATTTATTTGTTATTATAAAAATGAATGCTCTCCATGACAATTAATCAAAATAATATTAGCGAATTTATAGTTTGCTTTTCCCCATTATATTGTTTATAAATAAAATAACCAGGAAAACTTATCTTAGAATCTCATTATTTGAATAATTTCTTCCTAATTTTGAATTCGTGTTATTATCCATGTTTTTAATAATACCAGGAAATTTAATTTACCAAAGAGAAAATTGCCAAAAACAATCCGAGAGAGGTAATAGTACAAATAATAATTCACAAAAAATTAATAACTAAAATCCAGAAATAAGGAAAGTAACAAATAAAACAGAAATAAAAAAGTAACAAATCAAACTCAGAAATTTCTCAAAGAGGAAGAAAAAAATCGATTAAGAAAGAAGAAAATTTATTTAGATTTAAAGAATATTATTGTGAATAATCAATAAATAATAATAGAAAGATATTATCGTATATTATTGTGATTTCTTATCAGGTACAGTGTTGCCTGTTGCAAAAAATATAGAAGTTATCAAAAATAAAATTATTAATAGCAAAAGAACAACACTGTATTTTTTGACAGTGGTCTATTTTAATAAAAACTGACTGTACATGGCGACACTAGCGCACTCCTCACATTTCCATGACTTCTTGGTCGACCTCTAGCTTATGTGTAAACACTGCAAAATCAAAATTAGTAGAGTAGGAAGTAAAGTATACTCTACTCGCTACTCTACTCTCCTGTTTACTCTACCCATGTAAACCTGGCTTTAATTTATAGAAACATGCAATAAATAAAAGATAGTCAAATTTTCACTTTCATGCAACCCATGAATGGCAAATTTATTTGGGTTTTACTTCACTTTTAACAGTTTCACATAAAATTAAATCAAATTGTAAATAGAAATGTTAGATAATAAAGGATTTCATTAACTTACGAGGATACTTTTCGTCGATAGTCTGCATAATCCTAAGATAAGGTCCGGGATCAAGTTTTTCATTTTTTAATGGTTTTTCTTCAGCTACAATCGGCATGTAATTCACCTGAATCGGAAATAACCTTCCAGGAACCTAAAATAAAAAAGTTAAAACTATAGTGAATTAACTAACCACTTAATATCACTCTAGAGAAGACATTTTTTTTTATATAGGATTACTAGGGGGCTCTGCCCTCTACTCACTTCGCTCGTCAAAAAGCGGCCGCTGCCTTTTCGCAATTTGAAATTTTAAAATTTCACACATTTGTTTGTTTACAAAACTTTTTTAGTAATATAGATAGATAAGACTATTTACAGGAGCTTCTTTTCTGAAAAATATAATTTTAAATAATTAATCTTCGGTTATTATTCATGTTTTTCATTTCAAGTTTGATTGAATACCATTCATATTAAAATAAAAATGAAAGTGCTTTAATGATGTCATCTCAAGATATCAATCAAAAGAATCAAAGAAATCAGTGAAATATCATCATTTAAACTGTCAATGTATTTATCTATGATTGATACGAAATATAAACATTATATCTCTGTTTAGATGTATGGAAAGTGATTCTTTTCGTAGCCGTATTCATTGCGCATGCACGTTTCATAATCGTGAGATAAGGTGAGGAATTTTTCACCTTAACGCTCGATTAGTGAGTATGTTTACATTTAACAAAACTAATTTGCTTTTTGTTTAATTAAAGTAACTGTTTATATCGAGTTTTTAGTGAAAAACATTGAATGATTCAAGAGGTTTTGACGAAAATGTAGGGAATAATACACCTCCTGAAATAATTTGTTCAATGAATTAATGTCATCTTAATTAAAAGAGAAATACGAACTAACATACAGGAAGTTTATTACATTTTTTTTCTGTATTTATTATTAAAATCCACAATCGTAGATACGCAACTCGTGGGAAAACTGCATTTTGCTTTGCTTGTGTGGTTTTACTACCCTCGTTGTCGCTCGGGTGCAAACTCCACACTCGCATGCAAAAATGCGTGCTGCACTAATGCTTGATTAGTTAATTTTACAGGCAAAGTAGGCCACCCAACTTTGTAAAAAGTTGGGTGGCCTAGGGGCAAAGTGGGTGGTTGCCCCTAGTGTGAGATTGCATGAAAATAAACTTCCCTTTATCTCAAACCGTTCAAAAGTTAAAAGGGGAGGGGAGAGACTTTAGGATCACCCTGTATATTGACATTAAGACAATATTGACTTTACCGTAATTACGGTGGGTTGAGAGTCGTGGAAGTACTGAGTGAAGAGCTCTAGGTTTATTGTAGCGGACATGAGAACCAGTCTGAAGTCTTCTCTCTGCATAGATAAGCACTTAAGTACTCCCAGAAGAAAGTCTCCTTGGAGATGACGCTCATGAACTTCATCCAACACCACAACATCAAAATCAGATAGTAAACCATCTCCAGAAGATACCTAAGCAAATCACATCATTTGTAGTTTAAGCATTTTTTTATCAGTTCATTATAATAGGCCAAGAGCGTTAGCTTAAAAAAGGCCATTAACGGGAAAAAATTCCGATAAAGCTGAATTTTGGTTTATCGCTTTATTTTGGTCCCCTGATGAACATATTAATTTTTCCCCCTTGAGGGAGGTCTGCTTTGACCCCCATTTTGAAAAAAAGGGACCGAAATTCGGTTTTTGGCCAATATCTTCGTTCTCATCGATGATACGACCAAAATAGATAGTATCAAATCCATATCGGTAAAGAATGTAGACCAATCGCCTTTTTCTCACAAAAATTAAACCCCATGCAAGCTAGATACAGCACGTACGACCGCGAGTTATTAGTCATCTACCTTTCAGTCAAGAACTTTGCTCACCTTATTGAAGGACGCAAGCTAACGATCTTGACAGATTATCGGCCACTAACTTTTGCATTCTCAAAGAAGCACGACACTGCATCGCTGCGACAAGCGTGACAGCTTAGCTTCATCTCAGAGTTCACGTGTGACATCCAGCACATCTCGGGGCAAGACAACGTAGTGGCTGATCATCTCTCAAGATTAGAAGCCATCTCAGCAAAAGGGGAAAAAGTAGACTTTGCTGAAGTAGCACGGGCACAAGAGAAGGATGAAGAGCTTAAAAGAATTTTACAGGACCCTAAGATGGCTCTTACCCTACATCTCACACCAGTACCAGGTCACAATTATCAACTTTACGCGACGAAAGAAATAGACCATTCATTCCGCAAGCATTTCTACGGGAGTTATTCGAAAAAATGCATGGGCTATCCCACCCGAGTGTTCGTAGAACTACTAAAAGTATGATTCAACGATTTGTCTGGCCCTCAATTTCAAAAGACTGCAGAGATTGGGCAAAAGAATGTTTACCGTGTGAGAAAGCTAAAATCACCCGACATACTAAGTCTCCACTACAGTCATTCCCACCATCAGCAAGACTGAATCATGTTCATATAGACTTAGTGGGGCCACTTCCACCAAACCACGGGTATCGAAATTGTTTAACCATCATAGATCGAGCAACGTCTTGGCCGGAAGCTATCCCAGTCAAAGATATCTCGGCAGAAACGGTAGCAAACACCTTTTATGAGCAGTGGGTAGCCAGATACGGAGTGCCAGCCATAATAACATCTGACCGAGGCCGACAATTCACATCAAGCTTATTCAAAAAATTAAACTCCTTACTCGGTATACAACATTACCTCACTTCTGCGTACCATCCACAAGCTAATGGTAAGGTAGAACGTTGGCACCGTTGTCTGAAAGAAGCTATTCGTTGCCACCAAACGGAACGATGGGCAGAAATCCTACCAACTGTACTCCTAGGGCTACGAGCTTCAACCGTACAGGACAGTCCATACAGTCCAGCAGAGCTGTTATACGGCGAAGCTATAGCAATCCCTGGAGAAATGCTCAAGAGTGAGAGTAAGGAAGATTTCTCAGAAACACCATTCGTACTAAGATTAAAACGTACTTTCGAAAAAATAAGACCCAAAATTAATGCCAGGACAAAAAATTCCTTTATCCCTACCGAAATGAAAACGTGCACTCATGTGTTCCTAAGACGAGAAGGTTTGAAGCCTACATTAACTCCTCCTTACGATGGACCGTTTCTGGTACAGAAAAAACATGAAAAAACTTTCAAAATTCTAAGGAATGGAAAATCAGAAAGAATCAGCCTGGATCGATTAAAACCTGCTTTTCAGCCAAGGAAAAATATCCAATTCCGGGAGGGGGAGTCCTGTGCCATCCGCACAAATAATTAATTTAGTTTATTTTCTGAATTATTATATTTTAGTTTATTTTGTAAATATTATTTTGTCGTTTCTGTCACTCATTGTCATAATAAAGAAAACATTATCTAATGTGTAATTAACTCGTATAAAGGATCTCTCTCAGTTCCAATTTTGAACTTTATTTTGAACTTTAAGAGGGGGTAGGGGGAGAAGTGGGGACTTTTGAGAGAATGTACTTCTTATCATGGTCTATCATTAGGAAAAAAATCCAGATTTCCCCTAATTAGTAGCGGGTACAGCCTGTTTTTGGCCTTTATTGACTGAGCTATACGGTACTGTTTAAGTATTAAAATAAGACCTGTCTGAGTAGAAGTCCTTCCGTAATGAAAAGTACTTTAGTCTCGTCGTTCCTCTTCTTTTCAAATCTTATCTGGTAGCCGACTTCAGACGTGTTTTCAGTTTGTGTTTCAAAAGCAACACGTTTAGACAGAGATATGCAAGCGATTCTTCTAGGTTGAGTGCAAGCTAAAATATAAAACAAACAAAAACAATATTAGACTTAATAAATTTAATAAATAATGCAATGATTTTTTAGTTTCATTCCATATACAGTAGAGCGTGGATTATCCGAACTAATGTTTTTTGGGGTGGTTCGGATAATCAAAAATTCGGATAATCGAAATTTACTAGAAAATTAAAAGGGAAGATGCAAAAATAATCAACCACGTTTATGCAAAAAGCATATTTGTTTAATTTATCTAGTGTACATAATCTTGACCAAGTGATTGAATCAGAATTATTTTTTATTCCCGTAATCCTTGATTTACCAACACCGAACTTGATAGCAAATGCCTTGGCTTTCACCTTTCTTCAGCCGCGTAATAATTTCCATTTTATTTTTTTTTATTTTATTTATTGTGGTTACTTACAGAAAGTTTCACAAAAGTCAAGTCATTTTATGTCAGTTACATCTGACAATACTACTTAAAAGCTAAATAATAAATAAATTAGAGTTAAAACTTAAAAACTAGTATCACAGATCTACATACTATACCAAACTTAAAAGCTAAAATGTTATTTACTTTTTAACAAAAATCAATAACAATATAACTTAAAACCAATATCACAGTACCTAAACCTAATGAGACTAATTAAAAAGTTAACAAAACATAAAAAACTAAAATATAGATAAAAACAACACAGAAACTACACAGTACATGAATGTTCTAAAAATTCTTCAATTGTATAAAAAGCATTGTCAATTATCATTTTTTTAATTTTATTTTTAAATAAGTTCACTGGTAAACTTAAAGTCTGGTAACTAATTTTATTTAAAACTTTAACACCTATGTAATTAAAGTGATTATTGGTGAGAGCCAACCGATTGGAGGGAAGAGGTATTTTTTTACAGTTTCTTGTTGAGTATCTATATTCTTTTCTACCCAAATCCTCTATCTTACTTTTCATCTCCAAGGCAACAGCTAAAATGTAGATACCTGTTAGCGTCAGTACTTGCAATTTCTTGAAAAGAGGCCTACAACTCTCGTTCCACCTGGCTCCGCCTATAATACGTAGGGCTTTTTTCTGAACAAGAAACACTTCATTCGTGTGAGATGAGCTACCCCAGGCAGTAACACAGTAAGTAATCGCTGAATGGAAGTGGGCAAAGTACACTTTGAGAACAGTGTCAGTGTCAAGACTTTTTCTAAGTTTTCGAAGAAGGTACACAGTAGAAGACAGTCGCTTTACTAGTGCATCACAGTGGGGCTTCCAACTTAGTTTAGAATCTATAAGAACTCCAAGCATCTTCAAAGGTGGTTCCTCTTCTATCTTCTTTTTTAGGGTGAGTAAAAGTTTTTGATTTTTATTTTCATTTAAAATCAATTTATTTGCATTAAACCATGATTTGATTGCAATTATTGCCTTTCTCATTGATTCCTTTATTTCTTTACTATTTCCTTTAATACATACAGTATCTTTTAATGAAAGCACTACCCGTTTCCTTTTTGTCGACATGTTGTAAGTTTTACTTAAAATATCTAACCACTAACTAATTAAATGTATACCTCACAATGAATGATTTGAAACAGAGAGCATTAACATAAAACATAACCGACCAATAGAACAGAAAGATATTAAATGGAAAAATGGTGCAAATAATTCCACAAATTACATAGACAAACAAAAGTTAGTTCGTAATAAACAAATAATGTTAATGTCTGCCCCGTCAAACTGAATTCATCGAAATATGGTATCCCTTTATACAACGAACACCGCTCTTTCTAGGAATTAATTTTGCGGTGGCTTTTGATTTTTTTTTTTTTTTTTTCCATGAAGCTAGTTCGGATAATTGAACGTTCGGATAACTGACGTTCGGATAATCGACGCTCTACTGTATTATTAAATATTAGGCATTTTTAAACTGAAAAAAGCTATTTGTCCATCCCATTTTAAATATAATTCATTTTCAATTTAGGTTATTAAGATCACCTTTCAATATTTATGTCAATCAATCAATCAATCGCCATTTATAGAAGAAAAAAAAAATAGAAACAAAGACATAATTTTTTACATATCTAGATACCATCTTAATAATTATTTTAACTTTCTTTTACTACGTTTTTATTAGCTTGCTTTCTTGTTTGTTTGTCCGGTACAAATCTGGCATTTGAAAAAATATACTAAATAAAAATCAACAAAAATATAACTAAGGAAATGAAAATTTTAAAGTATCCACAATTTAATTATTTTAATATTGGCAGTATTTTAACAGATGTAAACAAACTTTGACGTTTAACAAAAGTATTGCAGTAATTAATAATTATGTTTTCTTATAACTTTTAAATTAATTAATGGAATTTCATCAAGATTTTTTATATTTGTTCCTTATTTCTTACCGGTTCCAACGATATGCTACAAGTCAAAAACATATTTATACTTTCTATATTATTAACCTTCAAAGTTTCAAAATTCAAAACTCAATGTAACTTTAAAATGGCGGCTACAGTAGAACCTCGATAATTCGGACCTCTAAAATGCGGAGCCTCGAAAATCCGGACTGCCTACTGAAACATTTAATAACTAGAAATTCTATAAAAAAAAAAAAAATCTGAAAGGCGAAAGTGGGACATCTCTTGCAAAAAAAGTATGATGTGGGGACAACGAAAACGACATAGCATACTGCAATACACGTCAAAGCTCGATTCTGAAGAGGGGTCAAAAAACTGGAGAACGTTATGAACGGCAAATGATACCGCTTTAGAAGATGCGATGTGCACAATATGGTTTTCCCAAAGAAGAAGCTTAGGCGAACCTTTATCAGGTCCTCTCATCTGCGAAAATTTGTTTTACATCAGCATATTCGAAAATTCGGACAAATCGGTAATTCGGACAGTGTCTGGTCCCAATTAGTCCGAATTATCGAGGTTCCACTGTAATATTCAACTTACACTTGGTAGATATGTTAGTCATAAAGAGAGGCACACTCGTGCCAAATTTCAACTCAATCAGACCACTTTTCAATTTTTTAAGATTTATTTAAAATTTTTGCTGACTCAACAAACTGGGTTTACGATGGCGGAAAATGTTAATTTTGATTTTCCGGGCGGCACAACTAGAAGTAAGGACTGATTTGTCTGCCAAGTTTCAACTCTCTAGGTTAAATACCCTGGGTGCTACGATGATAACACACATACATACTCACATATAAACATACAGACATCATGCTGAAAACCACTCAGGAGGTCTTAAAAACACCCAAAACGGATAATTCAGTTGAAATCTAAAAAAAAAAAAAAAAAAAAAATGGGTGAAAACAATACATTTCCTACCAGAGGTGAGGAAAAGTACAAATTATTACCAATTTTGATGAAACCAGCCTGAACTAGATACTGTGGAACCTGAGTAGATTTACCACAGCCAGTATCTCCTGCTATAATCACTATCTTGTCTGATTTCACTGCTTCTATGATTTTTTCCCTAAAATACAAAAGCACAAGTACCAATTATAATAAATTTTTTTCTTAGATGGAACATTATGTAGAAATATACTGAAGTAAATAGGGATATGAAGTTCTAGGTATGACCACATCATGTAGGTATTTGGTTCTGATGTTTTACCCGCAGTGTTAGGAGCATCTTTAGGAGAATGCAAGTCGTCCCAGTAACAATGTTAACTGAAGGTTCGGTACCTGGATGGCCCTATTTGAGGGTAGGTGTTATCAACCCTTGCCTGCGGTCAGTGTGGAGGTACAGCTTGAAAAGTATCTTCCCTGTTAAAGTTGTTTGGGTGCTATTTGTTTGGCTGGAAGTTTAGACTCATACTGACCCGACTACAAGGGCTTATCAGAGCAGTCAATACCTTCGACTGGAAGTTTGGACTCATATTGACCCGACTACAAGGGCTTATCAGAGCAGTCAATACCATCGACTGGAAGTTTGGACTCATATTGACCCGACTACAAGGGCTTATCAGAGCAGTCAATACCATCGACTGGAAGTTTAGACTCATATTGACCCGACTACAAGGGCTTATCAGAGCAGTCAATACCATCGACTGGAAGTTTAGACTCATATTGACCCGACTACAAGGGCTTATCAGAGCAGTCAATACCATCGACTGGAAGTTTGGACTCATATTGACCCGACTACAAGGGCTTATCAGAGCAGTCAATACCATCGACTGGAAGTTTAGACTCATATTGACCCGACTACAAGGGCTTATCAGAGCAGTCAATACCATTGACTGGAAGTTGGCAGTCTCAGTGCACTTGGAGGTGTGGGCAGGCAAGGGTTAACAACACCCACCTCCACTATGAACGCAGGCAAGGGTTAACAACACCCACCTCCACAATGACCGCAGGCAAGGGTTAACAACACCCACCTCCACAATGAACGCAGGCAAGGGTTAACAACACCCACCTCCACAATGAACGCAGGCAAGGGTTAACAACACCCACCTCCACAATGACCGCAGGCAAGGGTTAACAATACCCACCTCCACAATGAACGCAGGCAAGGGTTAACAACACCCATCTCCACAATGACCGCAGGCAAGGGTTAACAACACCCACCTCCACAATGAACGCAGGCAAGGGTTAACAACACCCACCTCCACAATGACCGCAGGCAAGGGTTAACAAAACCCACCTCCACAATGAACGCAGGCAAGTGTTAACAACACCCACCTCCACAATGACCGCAGGCAAGGGTTAACAACACCCACCTCCACAATGACCGCAGGCAAGGGTTCACAATGAACTCAGGCAAGGGTTAACAACACCCACCCTCGACTATGTCCATCCAGGTAACGAAGGTCATGCAACAAACAACAGCTACTTCCTCATACCACAGACTAGATTTAAACCCCAAACCTCCAGTTAACATTGAGACTTCACAAGGTACTTATAGAAAAGAGGCCCCCTTTTTGTGAAGGAAATATACAGGAGAGTTTATATCCCTTAGTCTAACTACCTACTAAGACAAAGGGATATTCAGTCCAATATGCTTTAGGACAAAGGAATATCACACTTTTATATAAAAAAAAAAAAAAATTGGTCCGAGTCAACTCAGACAAACTTTCTCATATACGAGATCATAATTACTTAGCCCAGTGTTTTCCATTTATTAGTTTTCGTATGTACATTTAATTATTACTGAACATATCATCAAAATTTATCACAAAAATAACTTCTCCCAGGCGGGGAATCGAACCCAAGCTCTCTCTGTCCACATTTTAAGCTATATTCTCAGGAACTAGATTTTTCCCAGGAAAACGGCTTACATCGTTGGATTCGTATTTAAATGGACTACATTTTAGAATTTTTTAATCAAAATCGTCGGAACCGTTTTCGATAAATAATTTTTTCACGTTTTTTCGAGTTTTTGGGGGGGTAGCGCCCCTAAATTTGGAGTTAAAATTCATTTCTCGATTTCGCCTCGGAGCATGATTTTTCTGAACATGTATGCCAAATTTCGTTTAAATCGGCCCTGTAGTTTAGGCTCCAGGCTTCTGCCAGACAGAAGACAGACAAACATTTTTTAAAAAACCACTTTTTTGGACTCAGGGGACCTCAAAACATGTAAATCCATCAAAATCTCAAAATCGAATTTTCCAATACAATACTTTCTCTTTATATAAGAAAGTAAAAAACCAGTGTATTCGGTTGTCCGAAAGTATATTAGATTAAAAAAGATTGGGGGCCCTTGTCTATAAAAGTGCCCAACATTTACTACCCTGAAGACGCTCCTAACACTGAGTGCAAAACATCAGAACCAACAGGACGCTGTCATTGCCGGAAGACCTGGACCTTCATATTGAGACCAACCGAGGGATATTTGTTTTAATCAGTAGTAAGTTGGCTACACTCTTTAGAAGAGGGAAAGCCTCAGGTTTGTTTGTTAGTGTCAATTAGCATTATTCACAAAAACTAACAACATTATAAGTCTAAATAAAGAATAAGATGATAAAACAGAGAACCTGAACTGAAAAACTGGGAGTGCTTCCTTGGATTGTTTCAGTTTTTCTAATTTATCAGCTTTTTCTTTCTTCTTGAAATTTAAGTAAGCGATTACAGCTGTCTTTAAGTCGAAGAATATCTGAGGTGGAATCCTACGATCATTGAAAGATTCGATAGCAACGAAAAAAGCTTTCTCTTCATCATTTAGCTCAATTTTACCAGAAAGCTCCTTGAAAAGGCTGGATATTTCTGAAAAATGAAAAATAAAATAAATATACTTAGATATGAAGTAAAAAATTTAAATTTGAAAATATGTTTAAGACAAAGTAATTTCAGGTCCATAATAATACGACGCCATGTTTTATAAATTACTCCTAAGCTATTGATTCCCAATAAAAATGTTGCAAACGTGTTACGGTCTAGGATATAGTGTGAATAAACATGACTTTTTAAGATCATGCTAGAATTTTGTGTATGAGTTAATTTTTTTTGTGTCCCTCTAAAATGTGTGGGCACTGAAGTTCATCTACACATCAGATATGGGACATATCTTGCCCATTGTTAAAAAAAGAGACCTGTGAAAAGTTACGTCAGGGGACAAAAAGATTTTCATGATCCTGAGTAAAAAATTGTTGTTGAATTCAGTTTTTGGATCTAAAGTGTCCAATGGAGTCCTAGATTCGATACGGATTGAGTACGATTCCGATCTCAATACGATACACTAAATTCTGGGATTGTATCTGGATGGAGTTGCATGAAAACACCTGAACTCAATCCTGACATGCGCAGAACGTGAGTGTGAGTGCACCAAGCGACAACTGTAGTCAAATCTGTCAAAATATGTACGTAATAAAAAATATGGTTATAAAAGGTGAAGGTTACAAAATTATTTATAACCTTTACCAAAAGTAACCAAGAAAAAGTTTGGTTTTTTTATATCGTATTGAATACAGATTCAATACTGCTCATGGAAACACCTAGCTTGTTAAATCCCAAATCAGGATTCAATCCGTATTTAAACATCATGGAAACATAGTAAAGATCTTGCCCAACCACATATTTTTGGCGGACACCAAAAAATTAACTCAAACACAAAACATTAAGTTAACATGCATGTGGTCTATGCATGCTATCTCCTTTACTGTTATTTGGGTAGTTAATGATTTGGAATCAATCATATCTAAACCGCTACATAGAGAATAACTATACCTAAACGTTTGATGGTAAACATAATGGTGAAACAGATATCAGCTAATCTGCGGTTATCCATATAGTCGAAAATTGCTTGGCGGCACAATTTCGCTTGATTTGTGTATGCCTTTGTCAAAAGAGGACCTTTTTAAGATTTATACATTTGAATGATTATTTGTAAATAATTATTACATTTTAGAGATTATATCCCTTTGTCTAAACAGTTCATTCGATTGAGGGCCCCCCGATTTTCTAATCTCTTTTCCTAGGTGATTGGATAACTGCAGTCTACCGAAATATCTTTCAATAAAATGGATAATATCACTTTTACAATGTTTTAATTACACTTTTACAAAGCAAGACCATTTATATGCTGAGAAGTTTTATTTCGTTTTAAAAGAATAAATTGTTTCCTATTAAGAAGTTTGAAACAGAGATGCTTCTCCATTATCTAACATTCTGAAAGCTTCAATTATCCCATAAGAATACGTTCTAGAAGTTCATAGAAACAATAAGACGATACCAAACAAAATGTCAATTATCTTACTTTTTTCCGATGAAGACTTAACTTTTTTCAAAACTGCCTGGTATTTTTTTGCAAACAGCCAGAAATCGTCGAGATCTCTTGAAATAAACCTATACCTGTACAATATTCTATCTATTTCACGCCTGTAATAAGTTAATTCGTAATCCACCATTGCTAAAAAATCAAATACATTTCAATCATTTAACAACCTGTACTGGATTGTAATAAGGAAACTTAAGTAATAAAAAAAAAATTATTATCAATATCTGACTTATAATGTAAGTAATATTATAATAATGAAAATAGTAAACAAAAACAAAACATTCTAGTCAGAAACTTTTCACTTTTCTATTATCATTTCAGCTGTTTGATAACACGAACACGGATTCATAAAAGCATCAACAAACCCACGGACGGTGTATAGAGCAAAATATAAATAATAAAATCCGTGGGAAGTACTTGTACAGAAATGATTAGTAATGACATCACAAGATGGCGTAAGCTTTCGATAATTTATTCGATTCGGTTTGTTATGTTCCTTTTTCTTATCACCTGTTATCAATCCAATGTAAAATGAATGGGAGAATTTTCTCAACTTTTTAAATAATTAATTATTAAATTATTATTAATTTATAAGACTTTTCTACCTTTGAACGTTATTATACTGTCTATTTTAACAATGTAAGATAAGAAAACATTAAAAATTGCCGTTCTAGTGGTTTAAAAAAGTATTATTGTGAGTGTGTTTTATTGCGGTGATACCGTCCGGGTCCGTTCTTATATATTGTTTATTTTTTAAATCGTTTTTAGGGTTTTGTAGATTCTTCTCAAAACCCTTATGCCGAGGGTGATGTGTCCGTCTGTCCGTCGCTCTTTGGTTCATAGGGCCCGAACAGTTTAAGCTAAAGCGCTGAAATTTGAAATACTGGTGTAACTTTTTGACCCAACAACAGGAAAAATATACAGAAGTTCAAAATTAAATATGCGCATGCGCAATTCGCAAAAATGTTGAAAACTCAAAAATTTATATTTTTTTTAATTTTCGAGTGGGGTATCAAATGAAAGCTGCTCAAGAGTAGGACGCAAAGATATATATACATTTTCAAATTTTGCATTCCTTATTGGGTAAAAAAATCAAAATATACCCAAAAAAAATTCCCCCCCCCCTCCCAACCACTATACTTCGGCTGGTCCTAAAATTTCGAAATAATTCATGCTAATGCCTTATTGTGGGGCGATGAAAATTCCGGGAGTTCATCCCAAATTTTAAAAAATTGCTAATTTTGGGCGCGAAAATTTGAAGTGCGCCAAAAATTTTATTTTTTTTAAATTTTGAGTTGGGTATCATATGAAAGCTGGTGAAGAGTAGGATTCAAATATATATTTACTTTTTTAAATTTTTTATTCTTTATTAATTTTATAAGTCAAAATTTCCCCCCAAAAATTTCCCCCCTCCCCAACCACTATATAACGGGTGGTCCTAAAATTTCGAAATAATTCATGGTTATACCTTATGGTGAAGCGATGGAAATGGTCTGAAAAAATGAATTTTTCTAGTCTTTATTACCGATGAAAAACATTGTGACCCCCCGGGGGATCGAACCCGGACCCTTGAGATCGAAGAATAAAATCATAATTACATAACGGGCATGCTTAATCTTCTACAAAACCCTAAAAAGTACTTGGACGCAAGTACTTCCCTGTGATTTTTCTATTTTAGTTTGTATATTATGTCTTCCACCTTCTCGAGCGTTATGAAAATTTCATCTATACTTCATTTTTTTCGGAGGACAAAGCTATTCTTCGTAAAAGTATGTCAGAGTAGGTACTTAAGTAATATTAAATTAATGTATTAAATTAGTTTTTTAATCAAAATTTTAAACAAGTATACATGCGAGACACTCATATCTTATATTATTTTACTCGTTAATATAGATAACAAAAAATACACAAATAATAATAGTAATAACAGTCTGCTCATTGTCTCGTCATCAACGTCTTTTTCCTATGATGGTCAGTGATCTATTAATCTATTGTATAGTATATAATTATGTTCCAACATCGGTTAAATATAATGCACATTGTAAGTAACCAGGAACAAACTATTATTAGCAAATAATCTTTTATTACCTAGCAGACAGAGACGGAACTAGACCTGCTGAGGCCCGTGTGCAAGATTTTTTTTGAGGCCCCCCCCCCCCCCCCCCCTCTCAAAGATGACCAAATATTTTTGTTGCTTCATTTTCACACATAAGATTTGTAATAAATTGGAACAAAAAACATTATTTTATGATAAATAAATTAAATTCGTATAAAAATAGACTACATTTTAATCAAAATCGTCGGAACCGTTTTCGAGAAATACTTTTTCCCTTTTTTTTATACTTTTTAAGGATTAGCTCCCCCAAATTTGATGGTAAATTTAATTTCTTTTCGGGGTATGATTTTTATGAACATGTATGCTGAATTTCGACAAAATCAGCCCAGTAGTATAGGCTCCAGGTTTCTGCACAGACAGACGACAGACATTTTTAAAAACTGCTTTTTTAGACTCAGTGGACCTCAAAACGTGTAATCCATCAAAATCGAATTTTCGCGCCATTACAACACTTTCTCTTTATATGGAAAGTAAAAAGAGCAAAAATGTTACGAAAATGAGCAAAAAATTTGTCTGCAATGGTACTTTTTTACTTTAGCATCCACCTATATCCCTTTGTGTTAATAGTTATTTCGCCAAAGGAACATTATACAGAGTAGCATATATTATATTCCTTAGACTAAATTACTGTTAAGACGAAGGGATATATTTTTATTCTAATGTATCTTGGGACAAAGGAATATCACACTTGTGTTTATAATTGTGTTCATATCCCTTAGTCTTATCAACTATTAAGATAATCGAATATTAAATATAGAACTTCCCCAGGAATCTCAATGTCTTGGGGAGACAAACACACAAACCTTTTTGACTTTTGTAGGGCAGACTATTGTTTAGAACCAAGGGGGTGCTAAAGTAAAAAAGAGCCCTTGTAATTAATACATAAGAATGGATTTCGAGTTTATGGCTCAAAAAAAACTCTTTTTTTACATTTTTTTATTAGATCCATTATTTTAGCTGTTATACTTGAGTTGAATACTCATATTTTGAAACTTTAATTCTTGGAGAAAGAAGTTCTTATTTTAAGCCATAGACTCTAACTTTAGCCTTAAAAATATGTCTTCTATTAACTTTTTCATATTTTAAGTACTGCTGCAGAGCATTTTAGTGCACAAAGTGCTGAGCATTTTTTCTGTAAGCGCATTGTAAGTTAACATAGAACCCAGGAAACCGCGTCTTTCTTCGCAGTAGATTCCGGAGATATTGAGTGGATCGTGTTAGGTGGCCCCTGAGTAGGCATATTTTACAAGTTAAAAATTTATAATTAATTTAAAAACTTACTAAAGATAGTTACCTTTTAATGAAACATATACAGGATAATACAAAACATTAACAGTCTAACATACCCAAATGTATATAAATCACGTCATGTTGTAAGTCAATTTTTTATATTAATAATATTATCTTGATATGCATTTAACATCAATTGTCTCAAAAAATGATAATAATAATTATTATTATTATGTGGAAAAGAATATAGATACCTACCACACAAAAATAATATTAATAATAACAGTGGTAATAAAAAAAAAAATATAAACTAACTTCCCCTTTTAGTAAAATTATTCTTTATTTATTTTTTTTTTTATTTTTTTTTTTTATATAACTGGCCGAGCTGAAGTGAGGCCCCCCTTACCCCGAGGCCTGTGTGCGGCTGACCCCATGCACACGGCTAGTTCCGGCACTGCTAGCAGATTAAGTATCACTATCTTTCTACAAGTCCTGTACCCTGAGTATACTTCATTGAGTTTCAAATGTTGTTTCAAATGTGAGTTTCAAATGTTCTCTGGGTTACTGGGTTCTTCACTCTTCCATTCCAGACTCCACCAGACTTCCATTCCAGCCATAGAGATGATTAGTAATGACGTCACAAGATGGCGTAAGCTTTCGATATGTTCGAACCATCATAGGAGGTCAGTGATCTATTAATCTATTGTATAGTATATAATTATGTTCCAACATCGGTTAAATATAATGCACATTGTAAGTAACCAGGAACAAAATATTATTAGCAAATAATCTTTTATTACCTGGCAGATTAAGTATCACTATCTTTCTACAAGTCCTGTACCCTGAGTATACTTCATTGAGTTTCAAAACTTGAGGAAAATTTATTTTCGGACACACAATATGAACACGAACACACCCTGTTAATTTTTATGGCAACAGGAAATACAAAAAATCAAGTATAAAGATTAATAACTCAAATAGCTTTTTCGATGATATGACCCTTCACACAAATACTCATTTTAAATAACTGAAACGAAAGTTTTTAATGTTTTCTTTGTTACACTCGTTAAAAAAGACTTGGTACAACAATGTTCAAAGGGTGAAAACTCTTATAAATCAATAATAATGTAATAATTAATTATTTAAAAAGTTGAGAAAATTCTCCCATTCATTTTACATGGGTTTGATAATAGTCCAGGAGCCAGGTCGAAAAAACCAGGTCGAGCTGGAAAGTATTTTGAACTTAATGGAATTTTTATAGGTAACTCAGAGGTCCTCTGGGATGCAAATGCTGAGTTTTCGACCTCGTGGCCCTTGTGCTAACTTGGGGAGGGGAGAAAAACCCCAATGTTTCGGCCAATTTTTTGGTTTTTCGCCTCTAGCTCGAAAACTAGGCGTCAATCAAAAAAACTTTACCAGTACAAAGTTAAAGAGCATCAAATTTCCTATAAAAATCACTGGTCATACGACTGTTTTCACCCATTAGGTACTGTGATACAGCATTGTGGAAAAATTCCAATTTTTTTAAAAATGTGGATTTTAGTGAAAAAAGCGTGTTTTTGGGCTTATAAAATAGATTTAGGAAGGCTTATAAATTGAGTATTCAACATTTCTATGTATACCATAATAATACGTAACCCCCTCCCCCCTCACTGCCCTCCCCCCCCCCCCCCTCCCCCCAGAACCAAATTTGAAAAATAAGTTAAATAAAACCTCCTCTTCCCTGAAACATTTAACATGGTGTTATCATCAATCTTACTTTAGGGTGGAGGGGTGGGGGAAAGGATCCTCTGATCAGTAGCGAACCGAAGGCAAGGGGGCTCAGGGCGGTCCACCTCAGGCCCCGTTCAAACGGAGGACTTAATTTTATTTTTAAATTGAAAAACCAAAGCAATGTTAAGAAGCGATAATAATGTGCGTAACTTATTGATTACGTAGGTAAACAAGTTATCTATAATTATGCATTTATAATAATAAACAAAATAATAAAAATAATATGAAAATAATAAACAAAAAATGAACATTAAATTAAATCTTCGTGAGTCTCTCTTCGATAAGCGACTCGTCAGCCCCTTCTACGTCCATGCCTTCCTGGCATAGGTTGTCGAGCAGGTCGTCGGTACCGTCGTCATCAGTATCATCCTCGTTGACGTTGTTCTCAGCGGAATATTCGCACCCGGTGCCCACACAGTACTTCAAAATCTATATTATGCGGATGGGCGCTGTTTATTTTTTAGGGGTGAAAACTACCCTCAGTTATCAAAACTTATAAAGTAACATTTTAAAGCTTAAGGTGGGTGAAATTTCGTTCGGATTAGTTGAATAATGATTGTTTTATACTTTCGAACACAATTTCAAAAAATTTCAACCCTTAAAAATCAACCCTTGTTAGACCTTAATGTACAAAAAAATATTTATCCTTAAATAAATGATTAATTTATCACATCGACTTAATTTAAGAATGTTGTTGCCTAAAATATTACCAATTTCATTATTTTGCAATTTTTCAACCCTTAAAAACCACCCCTTACAACGATTTGTACCCAAAGTACTAAATACACACAAATTATTTCATATTCTTTTTTCTGACATCAAATAAAGCACGGATACCAATTTTCATTCATATCGGATCAAAAATAATAATATTTCTAATTTTTAGCTAAAACCATTTATTCCTGTTTTTCCATTTTATCCCCCTCTTAAATGAAAATATGACAAGTGATTATAACAACAATTACTGCTCTCTTAAAGAGCTATCTAACGACATTCATCATAAAGGATTTATACTATTTTGACTTTTGTAACCCGTACCCCATACTTCCGCCGTCTGGATATTCCCGAAAAGTTAGAGTTAAGCTGTTCTCATGTGTCCCATGTGATCCACGCAAAACCGTAGAAGGGCGACGATCAATTTGAATTAGGGTGGTAATTAGGGGGTTGTTTTCACTGATTTTTTCGTAGATAAATGTAGGGACTAACTTTATTTTCATCGTAACTCACTTAATTTTGATGCTATCGACTTCTAATTTTTAAAAAATGAAAGCCCTTTTTGTCTACTTTAAAAAAACTTCTATACGTTTTCCTCGTAAAATGCACAGTTTTATCGCTATTTGACTCTGAATCTCTCAAATTTAGCATTTGACGAACAAAAGCCAACAATTAACAAGCCGTAGGTCGGTCCGTATTGGTCGTACATGATTTATAAAATAAGGATTTTCTTTCTTTTTTTATAGGCTATAATTTTGTTCTTACTGTTTGTTTCATAAAATGCATATTTTTCGAGTTATTCGCGAAAAACCGATCAAAAAGGTCGAACAACTTTTACTTTCAATCGCGAATAACTCGAAAAATATTAATTTAAGAAAATAAATGGATAGATCATTTTTGACTTAGAATTAGCTTTTCCATCGATCCCTGTGGTTAAAATAAAATAAACAATTTCAACCCCCGAGATGGGGTAGCAACCACCCCCAGGGTAATAGCAATGATGATATAGATTATACAGATTTTGATGGTTGGACTATTCTCTACCTACTGTCAAATTTTCAAGTAAATCGATGCATGACGAAAGGCCAAAGCACTTAATTTCCTGGAGTATTGATATTTTTATTTTATTAAAGGATAAAAAGTCAAAAATTAAGGGAAGGATAGAACTTCTTTTCCTACGTAATCAATAAGTCACGCACATTATTCGTCATCAAATTTGTTTCTGGGGGGAGAGGAAAGTGAGGGGGGGGGGGGGGGGAGGGGTTTACAGGGGGTTACATATTATTATGGTATACATAGAAATGTTGAATACTCAATTTATGATGATAAATCTATTTTATAAGCCCAAAAACACACTTTTTTTTCGCTAAAATCCACATTTTTAAAAATTTGGAATTTTTTCACAATGCTGTATCACAGTACCTAATGGGTGAAAATAGTCATAAGACCAGTGATTTTTATAGGAAATTTGATGCTCTTTAACTTTGTACTGGTAAAGTTTTTTTGATTGACGCGTAGTTTTCCAGCTAGAGGCGAAAAACCGAAAAATTGGAGGAAAAATTTGGGTTTTTCTCCCCTCCCCAAGTTAGCACAAGGGCCACGAGGTCGAAAACTCAGCATTGGCATCCCAGAGGACCTCTGAGTTACCTGTAAAAATTCCATTAAGTTCAAAATACTTTCCAGGTAAATCTACCTGGCTCCTGGACTATAAGAGGTGATAAGAAAAAAGAACATAACAAACACTGAGTTAAATTTTCGAAAGCTTTTGTGACGTCACACTAATCATCTCAATAGCTTTCATCTAATTCTGTACACCCTCGTGCTGATAAATCATATTATTCGCCATTTTTTTAGTTGTATCACATCACACTTCTAGCGGGTGGGCGATATTAACGTTTAATTTGTATTGTATAGTGTAATATTTGAGTTAAATTATAAAGTTATTAAGTGATAGTATTAAATATATACGTAAGACATTTTCACACTTGGTTGAAGTTGCAACTAAATTATAAACACGGTGAGTTAATTCATCTGAGCTCTTTTATTTTTAACTTGTTTTCTTATGATTACAGTATCAGTTAAATAACGCTGCTAGTTTTGTTCTCTGCTTGATACTTAAGTTTCTTAAACTTGTTTTCTTATGATTACAGTATCAGTTAAATAACGCTGCTAGTTTTGTTCTCTGCTTGATACTTAAGTTTCTTAAACTTGTTTTCTTATGATTACAGTATCAGTTAAATAACGCTGCTAGTTTTGTTCTCTGCTTGATACTTAAGTTTCTTAAACTTGTTTTCTTATGATTACAGTATCAGTTAAATAACGCTGCTAGTCTTGTTCTCTGCTTGATACTTAAGTTTCTTTAACTTGTTTCATTCATGATGGTATTTTTCATGACGAGATTATTACCGACCTCAGGTATAGAATAGATTTATACACGTAAGAGGATGTTACACCTAAGTTAAACAGTTAAAAAAATACTTGAAGTGACACTTTCTGAAGAGGGGACTACCCACCTTCCATTTATTTGCCTAGTTATCTGCCGTATATATGTGTTTATCTGATCGGTAGGCGTTGGATACCTTCTGATTTTTCTAGAATTGAAGAGTAGGGACGAATAAGGAGACAAGCGCCACTAGAGCGATTTTAGGATTTTCAGTGGAATAACGAGATATAGGCCTCCTCTAACGCTTCTTATTGTTTGTTTAATCAAAAATCCACTAGATTGTGCTTAAGGCTTAATTTAGGAATATTACTTAGGGTGCGTTCGGAAACACTAACCAGGTCGACCGAGACCGAAAGTAACCAGTGCGTCTAGAAACACCAACCTAAACAACCGACGGCGTTCGTAAAGCTGGGCTTACATTACACGATCCAAGTGGACTTGGATCAAGTCAGATTTGACGCTACTTTGATCGTGTAAACAGGCTATCAAAGTGTACTTGGACCATCCTAGTTGAGTTGGATGGCCCCCAACTTCTTTTGATCAAAGTAGACTTGGATGGAAATAAAAATGGCGCCCACCTGCAAATTATGAGAACAAGCTGTCAAAAACAGACGAGTTTGTACTGTTTGTTTACAGGAAGGTACAGTTTGGTTTTAGTTGTTTGGTTCTTACAGTTATTTTTGTATTGTTGTTTTATTTCATATGCAAAATTATGAAAAAATTGAGTATCAGAATTATGATTTTGACAGTGTTGTTCAAATTACTTGGACCAAGTTTACTTGGATCGTGTAAACCCTGCTTCAAAAGTTGCACAACCACTTGTACCAAGTGAATTTGATCAAAGTTACTCGGTGGCGACCGCTTTGACCGAAATCAAAATACGGTTAAGGGCCCTACACACGATCTATCCGTGTCGGCCCAACCAAGTCGGGTCCCGACCTGGTCGGTTGTAGACTCGGCTACACACGTTCCCGACTTGTTCAGTTGCCACCGTTCCTTCGTCGTGTTAACATAAAAAACAAAACATATAAACAAACCGAATCATAAATAATGATAGGCTTGAACTGTCAAACCAAGCTGATTATTATCAACTTGTCCGATGGCAGCGCTACACACGGCCCGATCTTGTCTGTTGGTTGCCCGACCTAGGGTGGTCGGGTGGCAGTGCCCACCCGACTTAGTGCTCCGACCAGGTCGGGCTAGTGTCTCCACTACACACCACCCGATTTCTCGCCCAACCTGACCAAATTGGCCCAACCGCCCGACCAAGTCAGATCGTGTGTAAGGGCCTTTAGTCCGGTTAGTAACCGTAATGTTACCTTCTTTGGCGAAATTTCATTGTTCTTTTATAAACATTTGATTACGTTTTATAAATATTGAATACATTGAAGTCGTTTTTTTTGCTAATCTTTAAAATTCTTTTTTATATTTAGTTTTTTTGACACATGGACCTTTATTGGTACTCTTTTACTTTGTTATTCAACTTTTTTATTTTAAAATTGAAATGAATTTGGTGGGTAATTTTGTGACTAATAATAACAATATATCAAAAGAGAAAGATGAAAAGTATGATATTCCTTTGTACCACATTAAATTATAGACTAAATTTTCCTACCTATGTAAGCTTTCAAATGTATAAATCTTAAAAATAAACTGTTTTGACAAAGGGATGTAATCTCTTAAGTGTATAAATCAAGCGAACTTGTGCTGCCAAGCGATTCTCAACTGTATTGATAAGTGCAGATTGATTAGTTTGGTATTGGTACAGAGCCTATGTGCCAAATTTTACCACGGTTGGATGCCTAGAAGAGAGTTAATTGCCCAGCTGGTATAAAGGATTCAAGCCTAGACTGTTTTATTAGTTGACTTGTATAAATTTGTTTGTCTTTCTCCTCCGCAGGGTCTCCCGAGTGTAGAACGTTGTATTTACATAGTCACTGTTGTGGTATTTGCTGTAGGATGTATAATCCAGCTTGTTCATGCTTGGCAGGTTACATTTTGTTACCTTAGTACTTAATAACCTAGTTAGAATAGAGAATATTTCTACTCCAATTAACAAAATTGCTAAAAACAAAATTAAAAAAAACAACATATTTTTAAGCTTTTAAATTTTGAACTCCTTTGTGATGTCTGTCTAAGGCTATTTAAAACACTCAAAAAGTCTCAAATCACTGTTAGAAAGGTGGGGTAAGGTATTTTTTGGTTTTGTTTCGGGGGATGGGGTAGATTATGAGGGGGGGGGGGGAGTTGAAGTAAGTAACAGAATGAATATTCAATTATTACAACTTAATAATTTATTTGTTATTATTTTATTGTATTTCATTTTTAGGAAAAACATTGAAAATGACCTTAAAAAACATAAAGAAGGGTCGAAACGTTTTGTAAGGGAAAAAATAAATGAAAACTAACAAGTTTTGAGTATTTATTCAATCAACACCTAAGAAATCCGTCAAAAACAATATATGTGATACGAAGTAAAGAAGGTGTTAGTTTTAATAACGTCATTTGAAGAGATTTTTTATTTCATCTTATATATTATTATTTTCTCACTAGAATCAGAATATTCAAAAGCTGATTAACCCAAAAGTTCCTGTAAAGCAAAAGTTGACGTAAAAGTTTGCGTCAAAAGTTGGCACTGGGGAGCCACGACATCCTAACAAAAATCACACAATCTTTGTAATTGTATTTCCACTTTTAATTCATTACGGGAGGTTATTTTTGAAAGATGAATACTATATGAATTTCTCCCTTTGGAAAAAAATCTGCGAAAATAACCGTCGTATGGTTCTTAGACATAGAATCAATACTTTAGCCTTAAGAGATGAAGTGGGGGTCAAAATTGATCAAAAAGTGAGAAAAATCTTGATTCATGTTTTTTCTGCTTATAAAACTTCCAAAATTTGAGAGAGGTTTGTGTTGACCAACTTTTAGGTCAACTTTCACCTGACTTTATCTCCAAATGTATAAGGCTAAGGTATTTTCCCCACAGTAATCATGCACAGGTGGAACCTTTCTTGCTGTTAGTTTTCAAAATTTAAAAAATTAAGATTGCAGCCCCCCCCCCCCCCCCCCCCCCCTTGGAGTTTTTTTTTTATCCAATATTATAAAAAGAAAAGAGAGTAAGGTAAATTATTATTAGGCATAGCTATGAAGTGTTAAAGATCACCAAATATATTTAATTGAATTGCAACACGTTTTAAAAATAAAAAATAAAGTAGAAAAAAAAATATAAATAAAGAAGGTGTAGAAAAGTTTATCCTCTACAATATTGATAATAACTACTTTTGCTCTCCGATGCATAGGCACAGAGATATTGAGCAAAACCAAAAAAGAACGAAACTGTATACATTTTTTCGATATAACTCTGCTTGAACAAGGTTTTCTTTTCTGCAAACTTGGAATTTTACTTGTGGCATTGGTCCTAACAACATATCCAAAAATTGTAGTTACCCAACCTTTCGCAAGGGAGACTATATTTTTTGTACTTATTGACTGGACTCTTAGATACCCTATCATGTATTTTTATTTTAAACCTAATTCTATCAACTAGTTTCTGTTGAACTCAAAACATTTGGTGTATTAATTTGTTGGCACTTTTATAGAAAAGGGCCCCCCCCCCACTTTTTTTTAATCTAATATACCTTCTGACAACCGAATACACACTTTTTTTTTATGCAAAAGTGTGATATTCCTTTGTCCCAAAGCATATTGGACTGAATATCCCTTTGTCTTAATAGGTAGTTAGACCAAGGGATATTAACTCTTATGTATAAAAAACAAAAAGGGGGGCCCTTTTCTATAAGAGTACCAATTTGTTTTGTTTATTCACATAATATAATATTTTTAAAATGTGCCAATTTATTTTACTGGGTACTAATAAAATAAAACATTAATCTTTAATTTTAATTTTAAAGAGCTGTGGTCCCCTATAATTTGTGTGGCCTATTTCTATTGCTGTGGCCTGAAGATGTCCCTTAAGGGATGAAATATAGCCAATTACTAAAATACTACTAATATGAAGTAATTTTTAATCACCCATCACCCCCTTCACGACCCACCATAGAAGATATATTAATCTTTAATATAATGTACAACTTTTATTAGTAAAATATCATTCAAAACTAATTTTGTTTAAATAAAATACCCAGGTTGTCATGTCACGTTCATACAAAGCTTTATTGGTATAAAATAACATTTTAGATGCTCTTGGAATAGTCTAAAAAGACGTTTTCAAGTAGTCAAACTACAAAAATTTTTCCGGGGGAGGACCCCCTCAAAGAGAGTCCAGCCCCCCACCCTTAAAAACTGGCTGGATCCGCTCTTGGTCTGAAGACGTAATATAATAATTAAAAATTAGCTATTGCAAAGGTGAGAGCCCAGATTTGACACACCAGATATGAGAAGGTTGGCCCAAGCAGCATTCTGGGAACCGTAAATCCGTAAATAAATGTGAAACTTGTGTTATGTGCTTGACAACTCAACCAAATTATTGGGAAACCCCAAGAAATCATCCCATAAAAACTAGGGGTTGAAATTTTCTTTTACCGCTAATGCGTCATGTGGGGTCTTTAAAAGAGGACGCCATTAGTACAAGTATCAACCTAAAACATTTTGAGTGTTTTAACCTGATAGTTTCGAGGGGGGGGGGGGCATTTTGGAGGTTTTGCCAGGGGCGCAAAATTTCTAGTTACAGCCCTGCCTGTATACTGTGAGATACATGTTTTTTTTTTTTACAGTTTTGGTTTTAGAATGGTCTGAAGTCTGAAACGGATTTGTTTGTAGTTATTTTCACTCATGTCTATTATTATGTTGGGCTAGTACTAGCTCCAAACTTCATACTTAATTTGCTCTTTAATTTTGAATTGAACCATTTTGTCAACAGGAGCAGCTGTTTTCAAGTTTTATAAAAGCGAAAAACAGAAAAAAGTGCAAACAATTTGTTGTTGATGTTGATAGCCCTTCAAATATTATCCGCCCTATTTTAGAGGTAGCGTACTTGAATTTGACATCTCCTAATCATGCCTGAGGACACAAAAAAATATAATCGTTTCCTGCACAAAACACCAGGTGGACCCCTGTTTTGAACCTCTCGTGACTGGACTATTAATAATGTATAATATAGTCCTGATTCTATTTCTAGAAGGCTTTGGAAATAAACATATTTAAGCATTTCATTTAATTGCTAGGCGTACATGATGAAACATTGTCACTAATACCTAGCAGGAGCCCCTCGTGGGTTGAAGGCTAGTTGTTTTGTAAGACCTGGTGATGCTATAGTGAACTTTATTAGATCCTCTAGGTTGGTTAAGAAGATGGTGGTTGAGAGTTACTCTAGGTATGTTTTATGATTACAGGTTGCAGTGTAGATCCAACAACACACCATGCTGAGACAGGCTAGTCACAGATCTGCTCCTTGTCCTTATGAAGAGGTCATCAACAGTCAGGGGGAAACCCCGCTGCACGTCGCCATCTCACTTGGCCACACCCATATAATACAGGAACTGCTCAGGCAGAGCTCCTTATTAGATGCCAGGGACTATAAGAATCAGACACCACTTCACCAAGCCGTAGTCTGTGGCAATCTTGACATCGTGTGTCTCTTGCTAGATTCAGGAGCTAGAGTTAACCTTATAGATAACGAAGGTAAAACTGCTCTAGATCTGGCACTGAAATGCCAGAATGCCGACATAGTCTCAGCTTTGATAAGATTCGACGCTGTGTCTAGGAAAACAAACGCTTTGATCCTCGCTGCAAGGTGGGCTGACAAAGACGTGATAACTTACCTTCTAGAGCAAAGAGTGGACATAGAGCACACTGACAATCAAGGGAAAAGTCCGTTACACATTGCTGCGGCTCGGGGTGACTTTGACGTATCCCAAGTATTGCTGACAGCGGGGGCCCAAGTTAATAAGATTTGCTGTAGTGGAAAATCTGCCCTACATTACGCCGCAGCTGGAGGATTCACTAAAATCGTTGACTCGCTATTAATGCATGGAGCCGAGAAGGACTTACAAGATAATATAGGTTTCACTCCCTTGCACTATGCTGCGAGAAAATCTGGGTCCTTGGCTGCGATGACCCTGATTAACAAAGCCGCAAATGTCAACATCCCCTCTCACAGAAAACTCACGCCACTCCACTGCGCCGCGTTGAGTGGTAATTACAAGACCCTGTGTAGTCTGTTAGGAGCCGGTGCTGACATCACCAGCAAGAATAACGAAGGATACACCGCATTAAACATGGCGGTGACTGCTAACTACGACGACATTGCACTGAAGCTGCTGCAGTGTATGGACTCTTTAGATTTAACAACTTCTCCTAACAACCAACTACTGCATTCAATCAGCGCGACTGGAAATAAAGAAATAACTGAGGCTGTGTTAAGACACGGGGCTGACATCAATCTTAGAGATTCCTCCGGTAAGACTCCCCTCATATCAGCCATTGAAACAAACCAAGTACAACAGGTTAACTTGCTGTTATCACATGGTGCAAATCTCAACCTCAAATATTCTGACCTACAAACCACGCCGCTACACTTGGCTTCAGAGAAAGGATCAGCTCTCATAGTAAATGTCCTCCTTCAAAACCACGCTCAAGTTGATGTAATGAATACAGATGGCTACACTGGTTTACATTTTGCTTCACGTTACGGTAAACTTGAAGTAGTTGAAAAACTATTAGAGTCTGGTAGTGATATCAACAGTACTAATACTGATGGACGTACTGCGTTACACTTGGCTGCTCAGGGAGGTCATGTTGACATTGTCCAGGCTCTAATTAACTCTAATGCACAGATTGATAAAAAGGATAATAAGGGTTTAACTGCTCTACATTGGGCATCATTTCTTGGTAAACTTGATGTATTTAGAAAGCTATTAGAGTCTGGTAGTGATATCAACAGTACTACTACTCATGGACTTACTGCGTTGCACTGTGCTGCTCTCGAAGGTCATGTTGACATTGTCCAGGCTCTAATTAACTCTAATACTCAAGTTGATAAAAAGGACAATAATGGTTTGACTGCTCTACATTATGCATCACGTTATGGTAAACTTAATATATTTAGAAAGCTATTAGAGTCTGGTAGTGATATCAACAGTACTACTACTGATGGACGTACTGCGTTACACTTGGCTGCTGCGGGAGGTCATGTTGACATTGTCCGGGCTCTAATTAACTCTAATGCACAGATTGATAAAAAGGATAATAAGGGTTTAACTGCTCTACATTGGGCATCATTTCATGGTAAACTTGATGTATTTAGAAAGCTATTAGAGTCTGGTAGTGATATCAACAGTACTACTACTCATGGACTTACTGCGTTGCACTGTGCTGCTCTCGAAGGTCATGTTGACATTGTCCAGGCTCTAATTAACTCTAATACTCAAGTTGATAAAAAGGACAATAATGGTTTGACTGCTCTACATTATGCATCACGTTATGGTAAACTTGATGTATTTAGAAAGCTATTAGAGTCTGGCAGTGATAAAAACAGTACTACTAATATCGGTTCTACTGTGTTACACTTTGCTGCTGAGGGAGGTCATGTTGACATTGTCCAGGCTCTAATTAATTCTAATACTCATGTTGATAAGAAAACTAATAAAGGTTGGACTGCTCTACATTATGCATCACGTTATGGTAAACTTAATATATTTAGAAAGCTATTAGAGTCTGGTAGTGATATCAACAGTACTACTACTGATGGACGTACTGCGTTACACTTGGCTGCTGCGGGAGGTCATGTTGACATTGTCCAGGCTCTAATATGGTCTAATGCTCAGATTGATAAAAAGGCTAAAGATGGTCGGACTGCTTTAAATTTTGCATCAGATAAGGGTAAACGTGAAGTAGTTGAAATATTAGAAACTTTGTCAATAAAAAGGAGGAAATTGTGTTAAAATTATAAATTCAAAATTTAAATGTCAAAACAATGTTAATGCACATACAGTCGGACTTCCATATAACCATACTGATGGTTCCAGAAAAAAAAAAAAAAATTGTTCTATAGAAATTTAGTTGTACAGGGTGACCGGAAGTTATCCAGGCAAACTTCATGGTTAGTTTCTATGGCCAAATTGGAACAAAAAATGTCGAGTAAGCATATGTCCATTTCTCAATAGTTCTCGAGATATCGATTTATTTCTTTTTTTAAGCGTTTCACAAACATTTTCAAAAAACGCCATATATCTCAAAAACTAAATGAGATAGAGAAATTAGGCTAAGGACCAATTTTAAAGAGCATAAAAAAACCTTTCAGAGTCACTCATTTATTTCCAAATTATCAGCTACTGACGCAGATATATTAACGACAATGTTGAGTGGTGATATATCACACTAAGTATCAGCTTTCTTGTTATTTCACAACAAAGTTGTAGATTTAAATGTAGCATTAGATAAGGGTAAACCTGAAGTAGTTAGTATATTAAAATAATTTCATAGTAAAAAAAAAAAAATCTTTTTAAAAACAAGCTTTTATCTTGGTTCATCCACCATATTGGATTTAGAGTGAAGGCATTTTATTTTTCGTATTTTTCTCAACAAACCCTTTTATTTGACACCCATATCATGGGCGTGCTTAAGAAATAACTAGTCCGCCATCTTGGGCAGTTTACCATATTGGATTTAGAATGACGTCACTTAGCTATAACCATGCAATGTCTTTTAAACTAAACGTGTATGCAAAATTTCAATTCAATCGGTTGAGGATAACTGCTTTAAAATTCAGTTGCAAGATTTGACCCCAACATACATACATAAGTACAAACATTGCAAGTTAAATAAAAGCTTGTACAAATAAGGTGAAATAGTTTTAAAATTATAAATTCAATGTTGAAATGGAAAATAAAATGTCTTATTTTAATGCACATAATATAATTTTTAAGTATAATAATATCGTTTATTTTATCAACAGTAGAACATACCTACTTACTTCTATACTTTGTTTTCTTTTATAAATAGTTATTTATGTAACTAGGCAGCAAAATGGAATTTTACTGAAAAGTGATTAGATTAGCCTCCGAGCCGAAGGCGAGGACAGGCTATCATAATTAACTGCCGAGGCAGGTAATTTACACATTTGACTGCCGAGGCGAAGCCGAGGCAGAAATGTTTCCTTTGCTGCCTTGTTGCATACAATATCAACAACAACAGAAAAATGAAGCTCAGAAAAAATGAACAACAGAAAAATGAAGCTGCTGAAATGTTATCTTTATTAATTTAACATAGTTAATATCTATGTGTCATATTAATAAAGATAATAACATAAGTATTAACTAAAATTAATGTTCAAATAAGAAACTTGGGAAAAATAACAATAAGTGAAAAGCAAACTCAATCTATAACAACAAAATAGCAGTGGTAAACACTGTTACTTTCTCCGCCTAGGCAGAGAAAGTATTTTCCTGACTGTTTTAACTACTTGCCTGCCTGTTTTTAATATGTTAATGACAAATCAGGGAAATAGTACTGTTTATTTTTGTAGTAATGTTTAATTTTGCTGCCGCGAGTAGATAAAAAATAATTCTTTATAATTTATACACTTACACAAGATGATTGGAGATTTAAGTACAAAAATAAATTGGGTGATTCTAAATCCCTCATGGTTACAAAAATTGTCTATATTTAATAGTATGATATCATGATCATGTTATTTATATATATAGGTATATATTTTTTAATATTGTATTTTAATTGTTACTGATTTAAGTATTAGATTGTTAACAAACTGTTATTGTTTGAAATTAAACTTAAATAATTTTATAAACAAATTGTTTAATCTGATTATATTTTAAGGTAAAATTTTATATTTTTAAACTAAAATAGATATATGTTGCAGTGTATAAATATAGGGGTTTGTTATAAATTCTATATTTTAATTTTAGTTTGAAAATTAATAAAATTTTAAATAACTAAATGATTATGTACAAGGAGTTGAAGTCTTATTGAAAAAGTTTGTAACATGAATAATGCTTTACCAATTGATGGATTTAGGAACAAGGTATTGCAAACAATTAGTAATAGATAATGAAGTCACTAATTTATATTAATTTAATTAAAAGGTGTAATTTGTACGTATAATTAAATGAATGAAATTCTGATAAATTTCATAATTTGTTATTTTATGAATCCTAAAATTTAATTAAAAAACTGAGAAGTTGTTTGTAAAAATAATTATTAATTTTATTTTTTTAATGTGTAAAGTTAGAACTGATGAGATAAGGAGTACGCCATCTTTCTTTTTAAAAGCATGTAAGGCATACGTTGCTGAAACTTTGTCGAGAGTAGACGTGAGCACGTATCCCCCATAAGCTGGGTAATGCCATGGACAGGTGTCCATTTTAAAAAAAATTGATGTAGTTTAAGTCTTGTATTCTCAGTTGAGAATTTCGTTGGTTTGCTGGATGTTTAAATCCATTTTAAGTAATTTAACTTAATCTTTAAAAATTTCTTCGTCTAGAGAAAATTTTATGCTGCCGAAAATTTCGTAAGTTTTAAAAAATTTTATAAAAAATATATAAAACTATTTATATAAAACTAATTTATATGTTTAAAGTTTAGCAAAAGCTAATTATTATGTATATTTTATTATAGGGCACTTATTAGTACTTGAGAAATATCTAAATGTAAATTTCTTCGCACGAGCACGAGGAGCTGGGTGTGATCTACAGGTGCAAGTCGTTAAGTTAAATTCTGGGAACGCCAAGTTGCGGACAGCTGTTGCACAAGAGCTCTTCAATTATCCAGGAAGAAACGCCGCACTATGACGCTAGAGACTATCTAGTAAAACACAAGTCTTCTAGACTCAGCTTCACTAGCATCAATCTACTTTGCATCATCTACGTAAAAGTCTACAAGTATCGCAAGTAGAAAATATATATTTGTATAAAAATTACATATAAAAATTTAAGGCACCTTATAAGATAGAACTTATAGTGACGCTAGGGTAATTTGAGGTTAAAGTACCTCCTGCCTGTGATTAAGTAAATTCCATCATTTAATTTGGAATTACTTTTATTATCTCTAGAAATAAGAAAGGAAAAAGGATTCATAAAAAGTACAAGAACTCATGTAAAATATATAAATAAGTATTTCAAAGAAGACTTAGAAGTTCATCTGAACATGTTAAAACTCCTTCTTTTAAAATAAAAAAATAATTTTATTTGTAATACACTTTATAAAAAAGAAAGTAAGTCCTAATTGCTCTAAAAAAGATATAAAGAATTTTTAAATGCTACCTGTTATTTATTTTTTGATTTTAATAAAAGTGACTAGATCATTTTATATGTTTGATTTTATTTAAATTTAACAAATACCTGAACACCCTATTCTTGGTCGCTCATACTGAGATTTTAGATCTTAGTACACCCTCTAATGTATAAAGAAATTATTAATTAAGCAAAATTATTCAAAGGAATTGTTTTATTGTTTATAATTATTATTGTTTTGTTATTGTTATTGTTTTATTAATGGGTGTTTGACGGCTAAGGTTATTAACACCTTATTATTGTTTTAATTGTAGAATGAAAATATAAAGGACTGAAGACACCTTATTTCAAGGGTTGTAACGTCTCACATTATGAAATAGTGTTTTGGTTTTTATTTTGCTCCTCAAAAACCATCTTTATTCCTTCTCATATTTCTTGTGTAACTTCATTTGGGATTTTTCCTAATTTTTTTAATTACCTTTTTGTTGTAACTATCCAAGGATCTTATAAAATAGGGATTGAGCACTAGGCGCTAAAAGTGTCGCCAAGAACTTGGAAAATCTAGTAAGATCCGAGTAGGATCGATTACCTTCCCGTATGATTGTACAATGGTTATAACTGTAGAAGATCAAGAAGAATGGGAAAAATTCTTAGAAATTCGATCAGGTTATGCTTTTTCTTCCTTGTTTGGATAACAGTCGGGAAGAAATTGGGCCTACCTATGCGCGCGCAAGTGGTAGTTTGATGTAGATTTTTTCCAAGTTCTTGGCGACACTTCTCAACCCAGGGGTTGTGCATAGTGCTCACCCCCTGTAACTATCACACGCACATGGTTATCTCTTTCATATTTTAAAATTCCGAATGAAATGTTTATCTATTAACTCTTCTTTTTATTAAAACAACAATTATTATGGCCAAAGGGCAACAACAATTATTATGGCCAAAGGGCAATTATAGAGCATCTTCAGAGGAGACCCTGTCTGGGAATACTGAATACAGCACCGAGCCTTGCACTGGAGTAGAGTTGTGTGTGATTTAACGTAATATGATAAATAATAGGGTTCCAACTGTGTCACCTATTACTGACGTGTCAGTGACTTGGTTAAAGCTATTAAATTTGTCACTGGTTACGGAACGGCCATTAGAGATTTTTATGGTAGGGTTGTAGTGTGGCAGTTGTGGGGAAAGTTTCGTTTCCTATAATATGTAAGCTCGCCCCTCTTCTACTCTTATCTATGGTGGTGGGAGAAAGATGGAGGCAGTGACAAGATATAACAAATAGTTTTATCTTTTTAGATTTATTTAGATGTAATTCGTCCATTGAGTTTTCTCTTGAAAACATTAGGATACGTCAAAGAGATATAATTTAACAATTACCATTAAGGAACTCCCTAATATTATAATACACATTTTCTAACAATATTTTTTTTACATTTTTCTTGAAATCCAAAAAAGATAATCCTCTTGTGTCTATGCTTAACTTATTGTACATTTTCACTCCCAATACAAATTGACCTACTCCAGACTTTGCTAACCTATGCTGCGGTATTGTTAGTTCATCTTTACTTTTTGTGTTATAGTTATGTTTGTCACTATTTACACTATAAGAATTTACATGCAGTTTTATGTACAATAAAGTGTTGTATATGTACAAATTTACAATGGTCATAATTTTTTCCTTTTTAAAAATTTCTCTGCAAGAGTCTCTTCTTTTTGCTCCGGTCATTATTCTTATAGCTTTTTTCTGAAGTATTAGCAGGTCCTGTAAGTCGGTATGTCCATATAGAATTATTCCATAACTGAAGACGCTCTGTATCATGGCGTTGTAGACTGCTTTTAAAGTATTCACTGGAAGTTCTTTTTTCAATTTCCTTAAAACATAAATATTTTGAGACTTAAGCATGTATTTGTTCCTTATGTGGCTTCCACGTAAGCTTGCTGTCCAGTACCATGCCGAGTACTTTTACAGGTTGCTCTGTTTCTCTTTTACCTTTTAGACTAAAGGTAAGTGTCTGTGTCTTATCATTATTTAGTTTAAAGTTGTTTACATCAAACCAATGTGCTAAGTGTTCCAGTCTTTCTTTAGATTTCCGCTTTAGTTCTTCTAGCCCCTGGTGACTGTGCACTAAATTGGTGTCATCCACAAACGCTATGACATCTTCTTGATACTCTACCTGGGCAGTTTCTTTCATGCGTGGTTCCAAATCATTTATGTGCATTAAAAAGACGAAACCTCCCAATACAGAACCTTGAGGTGTACCATCTGATGTTTTTTTCCTCAGTGATTTTTCATTATTATTTTCAACGTATTGTTCAGTACTTTTAGATAAGATTCAAAGAAAGACAAGGAGTTTCCTTGAATACCTAGGTCAGTGGCGTAACTAAGAATTCCGGCGCCCCCCGCAGCTTTTGAAAATGCGCCCCCCCCCCCCCCACACTATCAGATACAAAATATACCCTACCCTTCCCTCTCATATTCAACCTTTTTACTTTCTCATATAAAGAGAGCGACAATTCGATTTTGAGATGTTGATGGATTTACACGTTTTGAGGTCCCCTGACTCCAAAAAAAGGTAAAATGTCCGTCTGTCGTCTGTGCAGACACCTGGAGCCTAAACTACAGGACCGATTTTAACAGAATTTGGCATACGTATTCAGAAAAATCGTACCACGAGGCGAAATCGAGAAATGAGTTTTAGCTCAGCTAAATAATGAGATTAAAAAAATTCTAAAACGTAGCCCATTTAAAAACGAACGATATAAGCCGTTTTCCCGTGAAAAATCTAGTTCCTGACAAAATAGCTTAAAACGCAGACTGAAAGAGCCCAGGTTCGATTCCCTGCCCAGGAGAAGTTATTTTTATGATAAATGTTGATAAAATGTTCAATGATAATTAAATGTACATACGAATAAAGTGAAAACACTGGGCTAAGTAATTATGAACTCGTATAAGAGAAAGTTTGTCTGAGTTGTCTCGGACCGATTTTTTTGTTGGGCATTTACAACCAATTATTGTTGTTAAATTTATATAATTTTCCCCCTTTTTTTTAAATTGAGCGTTCTACAACGACCACATAGCTTCCGTTACCTTCGGTAAGCTCATCGGAAGCAAAATAAACATGTGTTTGCTACTGGAGGAGGAGGAAGACGACGATGAGATATTTCAGTTATGTATTAACAAATTGACCTGACGGGGGCTACATAATAGTTTGAAAAAAACACATTATGTATAAATACCTTTTAAAATGAATTCTTTAGCAAAATAATTTATTGTTACGCACAAAAAACTGAACGTTCAATAAGAAATAAATAAAAAAATAGCAGAGATTTCTGGTTAAAGGAAAATTAAAAATCACTACAAAAAACACAACCACTTCACACGCGAGCTATAACTGAGCTGAACAGAACTGAGTTTGATACTTTTATTTGATTAATATTAATAGGTAGATAACAACTCCTAATAAGGGAAAGGGAAGGGTAGAATAGATAACAACTCTAAAGGGAGGTAAAATAAGCTAGGTAAGGGTAAGAAAAGAGTTTGAAACTAAATAAAAAGAGGTTGTGATAGGGATAAAGAAGTAAGGGTGAATAAGAAAGACTGAGAAATAAATAATATAGCAAAGACTTTTGGAAAATATGTACTTCCTTATCTAGTACAGCTAATACCGGATAAGATAAAATAACTTTTAGTTGTAATAAAAATATAGAGTGACACCAAAGTTGAAAACCAAACTAAGCTGTTTAACATAGCATTCTCACCTTTATTTAAACTCTTTATTTGTTTTATCTCTCTTATGCATTATTTCCCCCAAATTAATTAAAATAATTTCGGCTACAGAGTTTTTTTTTTTATTACATTTCGTTTATTTTTTTTATTACAATTTTTATTACAAATATCATTGTTTACTCATTTTATGGCGCCCCCCCGCACCGCGGGGGTGGCGGGGGGCGCTATTTACGCCACTGACCAAGGTACTTTAATTTTGCGATACACAATTCTCTTGGAAGAGTATCGAAGGCTTTACTCATGTCACATGCAGTTAATTGCACGTGTTTCGTTTCTTCGAAGCCTTTTATAACTTTATCGACAATTTTCATCACCACAGGTGTTGTCGATCTATTTTCTCTATAGAGATGATTAGTAATGACGTCACAAGATGGCGTAAGCTTTCGATGTGTATTCGATTCGGTTTGTTTAGGTTCCTTTACCTTATCACCTGTTATCAATCCCATGTAAAATGAACAAGGATCTTATATAAAGGGGATAGAGGGTTGAGGCAAAAAAGTGACCCCATGAAGATATGTAAAATATTAGCTCCAATGGGACAAATTACCTTCCTCTTGGTTATAGGTTTCCAAGAATTTGTTTATAAGTGTCAGGTTATAACCTGTTAAAAAAGGTAATTTGTCCCAGTTCAAAGGTCGTGGAGCATGCGCAGTATGATTTTTTCTCCAATTTCTCTTACCTTCATGGGGTCACTTTTTTGCCTTAAACCCCTTCTTAACATTACATCCGCTTTATATAAGATCCTTGAAAATGAATGGGAGAATTTTCTCAACTTTTTAAATAATTAATTATTAAATTATTATTAATTTATAAGACTTTTCAACCTTTGAACGTTATTATACTAAGTCTATTTTAACAATATAAGATAAGAAAACATTAAAAATTGCCGTTCTAGTGGTTTAAAAAAGTATTATTGTGAGTGTGTTTTATTGTGGTGATACCGTCCGGGTCCGTTCTTATTTATTGTTTATATTTTAAATCGTTTTTCTATTTTAGTTTGTATATTATGTCTTCCACCTTCTCGAGCGTTATGAAAATTTCATCTATACTTCATTTTTTTCGGAGGACAAAGCTATTCTTCGTAAAAGTATGTCAGAGTACTTAAGTAATATTAAATTAATGTATTAAATTAGTTTTTTAATCAAAATTTTAAACAAGTATACATGCGAGACACTCATATCTTATATTATTATACTCGTTAATATAGATAACAAAAAATACACAAATAATAATAGTAATAACAGTCTGCTCATTGTCTCGTCATCAACGTCTTTTTCCCATGATGGTCAGTGATCTATTAATCTATTGTATAGTATATAATTATGTTCCAACATCGGTTAAATATAATGCACATTGTAAGTAACCAGGAACAAACTATTATTGGCAAATAATCTTTTATTACCTAGCAGATTAAGTATCACTATCTTTCTACAAGTCCTGTACCCTGAGTATACTTCATTGAGTTTCAAAACTTGAGAAAAATTTATTTTCGGACACACAATATGAACACGAACACACCCTGTGAATTTTTATGGCAACAGGAAATACAAAAAATCAAGTATAAAGATTATTAACTCAAATAGCTTTTTCGATGTTATGACCCTTCACACAAATACTCATTTTAAATAACTGAAACGAAAGTTTTTTAATGTTTTCTTTGTTACACTCGTTAAAAAAGACTTGGTACAACAATGTTCAAAGGGTGAAAACTCTTATAAATCAATAATAATTTAATAATTAATTATTTAAAAAGTTGAGAAAATTCTCCCATTCATTTTACATGGGTTTGATAAGAGGTGATAAGAGAAAGGAACATAACAAACACTGAGTTAAATTTTCGAAAGCTGCTGTGACGTCACACTAATCATCTCTATAGCCATACTGGCTTTCTGACAAGTATCCATTGCTTTCTAAATTTATTTATTTATCAAAAAGTGCTCAACAGACAATATATCCAGCTAATTGCACAGTCAACATTTCATATATAAGAACAATATGTGTCAAACAAAACAATAATAATAAACTAAAATAATAAATAAAACAAAAATACAAAACAATCCTTACAAACATTTATTTATTATAAAATGACATGGCTTGTTCCATGGTCCTCGCATTACCATAGTTCGTTTTATGAAACCCGTATTGGAACATAGTTTTTTTCCTAGTTATTATCATAGGTACCTTATAACTGCATTGAAACAGTAGATCAGGAACATAGTAGATATTACTAGTTATTTTGTACAGAAAGTACAAAAAGGCATGCACCCTTCTATCCATTAATGAGTCCATTTTCAATAAGTTTAATCTTTCTATATAGGATAATGGGGATGATCCATTGTTCTGAAAACCGAGGAGATGGTTAGTGAACCGTCTTTGAATTTCCTCAATGGAGTCAATGGACATAATGTGAGAGGAGTATATCGGAGACCAGACAATATTTGCATATGCCAAAATGCTATGAACTAGAGTATTGAACAGCAGTATCAGGCTATTTGTATCTCTAAAGTCTTTCATTACCCGTAATATAAACCCTGGATTGCGAAAAGAACGGGAACAAATGTAATCACGATGTTCTGAGAAAGAGAGTTTCTGATCAAAGATTACTCCCAGATCTTTAATAGAAGTAACTCTTTCCAGAATTTTACCATCTAATGTGTAAGTGTATTCATCAAAAAAGGTTTTCAACCTTATAACACCCTGTTTATACACAATTCTCCCCTGGTCGGTTCATACACTGCTTGTTCTAAGCCAAACACCTGTAACATATTTACTATTTTTACCGCACATGGCACATACGATTGATACGAAATATAAACATTGTTTCTCTGTTTAGATGCGTAGAAAGTGATTCTTTACGTACTTCTATTCATTGCGCAAGCGCGTCTCATAGTTCTGAAGAATTCCTCTTCTTTACCACCCTAGGGCGGTAAAAAAGAGGAATTCTTCAGCTTTACGCACGATTAGCGAGTTTGTTTACATTTAACAAAACTAATTTGCTGTTCTTTTATTAAAGTAACTGTATATATCGAGTTTTTAGTGAAAAACAATGAGTGAATCAAGTGACTTTGACGAATATGTGGAGAATAATACTCCTTCAGAAATAATTAATTCGGTAAAAAATACAACTCAAGAATTAATGCCATCTTTATCAAGAGAGAGATACGAACTTACATACAGCAAATTTATTTTTTTCTGTATTTATTATTTAAATCTAACAGTCGTAGATAAAGTACGGTTGCTTGCTGGTTTTACTACACACATTGCTTGTGTGGTTTTACTACACACATTGCTTGTGTGGTTTTACTACACACATTGCTTGTGTGGTTTTACTACACACATTGCTTGTGTGGTTTTACTACACACATTGCTTGTGTGGTTTTACTACACACATTGCTTGTGTGGTTTTACTACCCTCGCTATCACTCGGGTGCAAACTCCACACTCGCATGCAAAATGCTACTTTTCCGCACTCGACGTGTAATGTACTATTTTATGCCTGAGGTTCCAATACCTATTACTTTATTAATAGGTGACTGTTTAAGTGTTTTATGAGTATAAAGAAAAGGTATTGTAATAAATGAGACGCTAGACACGAGGTACAAAGTCGGAGAGCTGAAGAGGAAGAGCGTGTATTCAAAGAAGCGGGAGAAGACAAGACTTGAAACACAGGTTCATAAATGTAGCGCTTAGGCATCAAGCAAGATGCGTTCATATATCAATCTGATGGAACAGTGACCAAGTCATTTGTCACGGGAACAAAGTGCTGCTACCTGATACGTTCCTCTAATGCCTCGTTCTCAACAAAACAAACGTGCATTCGCAAACAGGGTTTGCAAACACGACGTCCGCTGGGTCATTTCATGCCAAATCACTTAAGTAGGCCTCCTGCTTCAATGTCATGGATTTTTCTGATTTTTTTTTTTCTAGCAATAACTCTATGAATGAAAGAAGCCTAAAATATTTTTTTTAGATAATTGAAAATTGCACCTACAATAATGTTTTGAAAATTTTGATTTTTCACCAAATTTGGTGTTCCGGGGGTACGACTTATTTCACTAAAATCTTAATAACTCCCGTTTTTTTATGGTATCATCACCACATTGGTACCAAATTAAAGCTAAATGTTTACTCTTTAAGAATATATTAAGATTTATTTTATTTTTATTTTTTTAAATTTTTTTTTCTTGCCAAATGTTGAAATTAAGGTTGTATATATGTCATACAATATCTCAGAAGTAACAAATTTTTATTAGCCGTTGATTTTTTAACAAAGCCTCCTAACCTACTAGTTAATACAGAAAAAAATAAAAAGGGTGTTCTTTTTAGTTTTTAAATTATAATTTTTTAAAGTTCTCCCGTTTTTATGCTTTTTTCGTTCTAGCCGGCACTCATAAAAATAAAATAATTTGCTTAATTGAACATATTTTCAATTATTTGCCATGAAATACATTAGTTTAATCATTAAAATACATCTATATATAATATAATAATCTAAAAAATAAAAAAAATATATATACACCCTGTATATATATTTTTTTTATTTTTCTGTCTCCGGATCGACTTACCTATAGGTGTAAATGCAAAAAATTTCATATTTCGAAAAAAAAAGTCATTCTTTATAAAGTCTCCTGCATGTTTTGGAATGAACTTCTATCGCATAGAAACATTTCGTACCATGCACCCTGTACCCAAAAGGTACAAATTTCTGAAATTGGTCAAGAGAGATAAGTGGTCTTATTTTTGATTTTTCGAGAAAATGTTATTCTTTATAAAAATAAGTAATTTCTATTCTAAGATAATTTTTTATATCAAAAATTATCTTAGTTTATATAGCATTTTTACATTATCTTTATTTAATAATATTAATGCAGGCTTGCTACGCTCGCCTGTTAATTATTTGTCTATGTTCTTTATTTAATAATATTAATGCAGACTCGCTATGCTCGCCTGTTTATACAGCATTTGTAGTTAGTATTTTATTTAATAAAATGATTGCAGGCTCACTACGTTCACTTGTTGTAATATTTGTACATCATATTTATTTAATAATATTAATGCAGGCTCGCTAGGCTTACCTGATATTACAGCATTTGTACCCAATATTTATTTAATAATATTAATACAGGCTCACTATGCGATGCAGCATTTCTACAGAATCTTTATTTAATAAAATAATTGTGGGCTCGCTGCCGCTCGCCTGTTTATATAGCATTTTTATATATCTTTATTTAATAAAATTATTGCATTATTGCAGGCTCGCTACGCTCGCCTGTTATAAAAGTATTTGTCCATAATCTCTTTAATAATATTAATGCAGGCACAATACGCTCACGTTTGTAAAAATATTTGTACATAATAATTATATAATAAAATGAATGCTTTAAAGTATTTATGAATAATTATTATTTCATAAAATTAATACATGCTCACCATGTTATACAGTATTTGTACATAATCTTCAGCCTTTAAAATACCTTTAAACGATTTATAACATGTCATGGAGACTAAAACTTTTTTTAGTTTTCATTATATTGGCCGCCATTTTGAAAATATTATGTTTGAAATTTAAATAGTTAGATATTCCTTTCCTAGACTTCAAGAGCTTTAAATTGATGTATAACATGTCATACTGACTAAAAACTTTTTGTTTAGTCGTCCGCCATATTGAAAATATGAACTGTGAAATTTTATTAGTTACATATTCTTTTTCTTCTCTTAAAGACCTTTAAAACGATGTATAACACATTATGCTGGCTAAAGCTTTTTTTTTAGTCGTCCACCATATTGTCCGCCATCTTGAAAATATTAAATGTGCGGAATTCCCAAAAACTATACACTTCTCACAAATGCTGAGATGCATATATGTGCCAAATTTCGTTGAAATTGATCAATTTTTACTCCAGTTATCGTTAGACAAACAAACACACAAACTTTTCAAATCCCAAGTCTCTGAAATGAAGAACTCACTGCGCTCGTTCAATTATTGCACTGACAGATGGCAATTTAAGAACTCTTGGAGTCTCTATGCTATGCACTCAAACCATTATGAGTAACGTACAGAGCCAACAATAAACAGACTCAATACAAAGTTTGGTAAATTTACCAAATGATTAAAGCTAGAAAAATAAATGTTGGCTGCAACTAAACCTCATGAGTCCTTCTGTTTTTCTACAACAGACTACAAACAGAAACTTGACTTTCCAACAACTAGATACAGAGAGAGGAAAAATAATAACACTATTCTGATAAATGTTTATTTAGTAATTAATCTAACATCTAACACAAATTTATTGAATAAGTATAATTACTTTTACATCCAATATACAGTGGGTCCCAAGATAGAGTATCCGAGAGGAAAAAATTTTCTTATTTTTGGGTTTTCGAAAAAAAAATTCATTCTTTATAGAAAGTCCTGCTTGTTAAACCTCTAAAAATAATAAAATTTTCTTGATTTTGTGTACAGGGTGTTCTGTTTGAAAACTTTAAAATATGACCAAAAGTAAACTATCCTAATTTTTGATGGTATCGAATAATTTTATTTAGAAAAGTGGTTCAGAATTGTAAAAAACGTATAAATAAAATTTATTTTATGAATTATTAAATTTTAATTAATTTCCTGAAATATTAAATTTTAATTTGTTTTCTAAAAATAAGGAATAAGCTAACTACAACAAATAATTTCAAGATAAAAAGAACTTTTTATATACTACGTTTTTAAATTTTCTGTTGAATCGTATGTAATGTTGATAATATAATTATTATTGTTATATAATATATAATGTTAGTGAAAAAAAAAATAAATAATTCCGAATTTATTTACTTCACATAAATGACAACCATCCAGAGAGCTGATCTTTAAACCTATAAAAGGACAAATCTTTGTACAACGGATCTCCCCAACACCAAATCTAAGCGTGCCATCGATATATAATATTTCCTGTCTTGCTGTCATTCAATGTATATCTATCACAAATTTGAGAACCGTCAAAATGAAGATTGCGTAAATATTGGATATGGCAAAACAAATAAAATAACTTGCGGATTTTTTCCGAACTAACTTTCTGCACAGCAAAATTTGCTGAAAACTAATTAAATTCTGCTCAAAGATGGCTATAAGAATTAAAATAATGCATTGTCATCGTGTTCTGAGCTATGCTAAAAGTTTCAAATGTCTAGCTATTCGGGAAGTTAGTTAGAAATCGATTGCCAGATTTGTACCGGACAAACAAACAAACAAACAAGAATGCAAGCTAATAAAAACGTAGTAATAATTCTCTTTAGATTTTTATTATGTATAAAGTGTAATAATTTTTATGACAACAAATAGTTTATGTATTATCAGCAAATAGGTTAATGTCAAATATTTGCAGTTAGAATCGAAATTTGCTTAGAAGTAGATGGCAATACATTTTAATAATTTCTTTATATTTATTTTTCAACTCTGTTGATTTTTTTGTGATACTTAGTTAGATGTTGAGATTAGAATTATTAATTACTTTTGTGATGATATTTTTATTTTATTTTATCTATTACATTAGATTATTATTTGATTTATAAGTAATTCATATTGTTTCCATAAAATAAATTAATACTTAATATTTATACGTTTTTTGCAATTCTGAACCACTTTCTGAATAATATTTTTCGATACCATCAAAAATAAGGATAGTTTACTCTTGGTCATATTTTAATGTTTTCAAAAAAACAGAACACCCTGTACGCAAAATCAAGAAAATTTTATCATCTTTAGAGGTTTAACAAGCAGGACTTTTTATAAAGAACGACTTTTTTTCGAAAATTTTCCTCTTGGATACTCTATCTTGGGACACGCTGAATACTCTGATAAACTTCTATATAGTAACTAATCTAACACAAATTTATTGAATAATTATAATTACTTAGTCATTTAATATATATACTGATAAATGTTTATAAAGTAACACAAATTTTTTTGAATAAGTATGATTACTTAGTCATTTAATATATATACTGATAAATGTTTATAAAGTAACACA